>JARHVA010003485.1:1395000-1560000 GCA_037957365.1 Torreya grandis | reverse complement strand
ACCAGTGATTAGGGGATATGTGCACAACACATTTGTTCTCTTTTCCTTTTTAGTTTAGTATTACCTAGGAATTCTTAGTAATTGCATGCCTTATTCCATCTACAAGTGGTTAGAATCATTTTGGAATGGATTTCATACAATCCTAACTTCCACATTCCTAAGTTCTCGAGTGGCTTTCATATAAGCCTCGTGCACTAGTTCATAGTGGCTTTCATACAAGCCTAATCTCCATCTTTCAAAGTGGCCAAGAGTGGCCTAACTTCCAACATACATTTTACTATCCATTCCAACATTATCATATCATATTACATTCATGGGCTTTAGTATCCATCTCATATAAAATACATTTCATATTGATATCAATTCATAACTTCACTTCATGGGGCAATGATGGAGCCAAAGGACTATCTAGCCTTTATATTCCTAAGCCACCTATTCATAGGGATTAGACACATAGTCTAAACATCAATAAACACACACATGATCACCTAAATTCACTTAGTGGGAGATGATGGAGCTAAAGGGCCAACCTTTACATTCTTGAGCCACTCTCAGGGAATCGAGAACTTAACTCCATTCATGATATTACTCTTTGTACAACATCATCTAGCATTACTCAACATCACAACATGTTTTATATTGGTCTGCATATCTAGTGAGGTGTATTAGTTATTTTTATTCCTCTCTCTCTTACCTATCCTTGTAAATTCTTATTTCAGATATAACATATCTAATAATAACTGATCTACTCTTTATTTTTCTTACATATTTACAATTCATAGCATGCTCTCTCTATGCACACCCAGCATCACATAGTTTCATGAGCTTCACCCTTTGCAAGTAAGTTTAGGTATGCTTTTTATTTTTCCTTTATTTTATTATTTCACTTTGTTGTATCATTATAATAAAGGGGGGGCAAATTTAGTCATATAAAATGCAAAAATTGGTAACTTTAGTGTGGATAATGACACCCAACCCTTAGGTCCCTCTTTATTTCTCTCATGACCCTCATAGGCATCTTTTCATTGATACCTAGTTATTATTAGCCTTACAAACTTGATCCCATGTAAGCCAGACCCCTCATTCCATGAAAAATCCATCCCCCTAGGTCTTATCTACTCAAAATAATAGTACCACACTAGGAATATAGCACTGATGCCATTCCTGTCCACTTTTATCACTATTGTCCAAGTATATTTTTGGCCCCAATGGTCATTTTTTTCTAGTTTCCCATCCTTATCTTTGTTGGCCTAATGCAAGCACATTCAACCCATGACCAATAGATCCCTATAAAATCCCATTCAAAGATCATTTGGAAAGGGTTGGCAATTATCACTAAGAAAGCAAGAATATAATAAAGACTACTCAAGAAATCTTCCCTGTTCTCTACATACAACTAGCCAATACACTTACAAGACTATCAAAATCCTTAAACTAGTCCTTAGCCACCTTAAGCATATCTAGTTTAGCATTTTGCATCTTCATACACTAAATTACATAAATCACATCAAGTGGGAGAAATACATATGGCTTGATCCCTCTTTGAAGTATTGGTATGTAGGCAGTGTGCCCACACAAGGGGTGTCGATCCACATCTAGTGAATCTTACACACACTAACCCCTCTGTCTCACTCAAAATTGATCAAAACATAATGGAAGATAGGGTTTGAAGAGAAAATATGCTCTATAGAGAGCTCTATAGACTTTCAACTACTAAAACTTTGTAGACAAGGTCATACAGACTGAGCAAACAAAACCCAAAATTCTTAGATCCTTAGGACAACAATGTCAGATGTGGACTACAACACTAGTACCAATCTTTTCCAATTTTTGTGATCCTATCCAATCACAAAATGAAGTTTAGATCTTAGTTTTGATAGTGTCCCAGTCCTACATAGTGAATTCTAGCCTCCATCTCAGTCAGATCAATCAGTTTCCAGCTAAGTCTTGTTTTCTTCCCCTTATTACTATTTTAAAAAATTCTAAATTGCAATTCATTTACACAAATCATTATCTTAATTATTGTTTATTTATTTACTGATCTTACTACTCAGGCCCTTTAACTAAATTAAGAATAATACACCAATATTCTTAAAATTGTTAAATCATTTTCCCTAAGTGTTATTGAGAACACAAGTGTGTTTGATTTAGTGCTTTGTCTTATTTCTTGTTTCCCTATTATCTATGGTGTGTTTTTTATTATTTCAAAGTCATTTTAGTGTTAATAATAGTGTATAGGTGACCCCATATCCCAATGAATAGTATAAGGCTGCTGGTCTTTGGCATAGAAGGCTTGTCACCCCTAAAAATTTGCCAAAATGTTGACCAATTTTGACCCTAAGTCAAAATAGGTCAACCCATCTATATTTAAACTTCTTATATGGTCTTTCTAGGTCAAAATAGTCACATGGTCATGTTTAAGGTCATTAAATATGTTTCATACTTTGGTATTTTTTTGTCATTTGAACTATTTTACCTTTATGCCACCTTTTTGGTGTGTTTTCTATTCTTTCAAAGTCATTTTAGTGTTAATAAGTGTATAGGTGACCCCATAGCCCAATGGATAGTATAAGGCTACTAGTCTTTGGCATAGTAGGCTTGTCATCCCTAAAATTTTGCCAAAATGTTAACCAATTTTGACCCTAGGTCAAAATAGGTCAACCCATCTAAATTCAAACTTCTTATATGGTCTTTCTAGGTCAAAATAGTCACATGGTCATGTGTAAGGTCATTCAATATGTTTCATACTTTGGTCTTTTTTTGTCATTTGAACTATTTTACCATTATGTCACCTTTTGATCACTTTAGGGGAGTTTTACATAATATTAATGAAAAGGACAAATGTAAAACTATTTTCCAACATCTAAAGTGTTAGTTTATTATCATATGGTATTTTGGTAACTGAAAAATGTAGGTTTAACATCCAAAAGAGGAAATAACATCAGTTTCAAATAGTTTAAAGGTAGTTGTACAGTCAAGTACAACCACTTAGAATGTGGGAAGGCTCATGGATGTCCCTTCAAGTCCCATCAATCCATATCCATTCTTAACAGGTCATGACAGGTCCCAAAATGGCATAAACTAGTTCATATTCACCATCACTCTCCTAGATAAGCTAAAAAGTTCAATTGGTCTTCCTTTGGTATGAATAGTGTAGGAGGAGTTTAGTTGAATGCATTTGCTAAGTGATATTAGACTTCATCAGCTTAATTTCCATGTTGATAGTTCCTATTTTAATGAATTATACTCCATGAATCATCACTAAGAAGGTTGATGGCCCAAAACTATCTGCTCATCCCCATGGCCTCCAATTTTCTTATTTATTTGTAATTATCTAATGATTCCAAGAATTGAAGGTGTATTTTTAAAGTTTTATCTTCCCTCCATGTTTGTCTCATCTATGTTAGCATTTGTGAATGTGAATCTATATGCAATATCACTTAATTTTAATATAAATGCATAAGTATCAATAGTTTGTAGGTATTATTTTCAAGTTTAGTGTTTTGTCTTCCCACAGTGGTTTCAAGTTAAAAGTAATATATTTGTATGACCTTCTCTTTGATCATGATGATGGTCTAAGCAAGTGAAAAATACCTATGTAGGTCTTAAGTTTTTGAAAATGTAAAGTTGAAGATTGTTCCATATACATAAACATATTTCAATACAATGGCAACCTACAAGACTATGTAAGATGTCAAAGGCAGAGTGTTGAAAATGCTCTAGAGGTGTGTAAGTCTAATTAAAACCTTCAACCAAGTCTGAGGACATTGGGTAATTCATTATATTAATGATGAGGTTAATGCACATAGTTAAATCCAAATCCATGTTCATAGGGTTGAAATGAGATGCATTACCTTAATATCTATGAAAAGGGATTTTGCCTTATATATTCCATCTTGTGATGAAAAACTATGAGGTCTGAGTGAGTTTTGTGTCTCCATCCTTACAGCCTAGACATGGTATTAAAATTTTAACATGAAATGAGGTGGTTTTAATTAAGATAAATCAATGTAAATGAGATTCCAATTCTATCAATTTTCCATTGAAACTACTTAGTTAAAACAATAGTGTTTTAAGTCTAAGAGTGTGAAATATAGCTAGTACATTATAATACACTAATTGGAACATAAAGTTTGGGGTATGAAAAGAGATCATCCAAGTTAGAGATAATATTATTAACCTTATAAAATCTAAAAATATTTAGACACAATGTTCAATCACTTTTGATCACCTACAGGAAGGTCTCATACCTTAAGTAGCATATACATTTTGACTGCAAGTCTGTAGAACATTAATAATGAAGAAAGGAGAGTGATTCATGATTACAAGGTATATATTGAAGTCCATTTAGTTTTGATATATATATAATATATATATATATATATATAATGGATTTATATGATCCAAGGGTTTAAAATACAAATCTCAAGCCTTGATTTTCACCTATAGAGACCCTTGACAACACCTATAGTTAGTTCATACATATATTGACCTAAATCCTTAAGAGAAGGTAGACTTGGATTATGTTTAGAGACATGGAATGAATTAAAATGTATAAATAAATTACATAAAGATAATTTTACTCTATAAAGGATCCATTTGGATTTATCCAAATTATCACCTACAAGTGACACAATCAATTATGCCTACAGACTAGCTCAATGCATAAAAGATGTTAAGCAAAGGTGAGAAGAAAGGTTTGAAGTAGATGATAATGTTTAAATTAACCTCACAATGGAATATTAAACTCTATGTTACTTTCAAGGATAGATAATAGGGATACTACTAAGTTTTGAACCTTCACCTACAAGTAGTCTTAAACACTACTTACAACGTATAGTCCTAATGAACCAATTTTGGGAAAATTGAAGGTTTGAAGGTTTTTCAAGAATGGTCAAGATATGATATTTTGTAAATAAAATCTGTAGTAATTTTTAAAATCTTAAATAGTCTCAGTTTTACCTTGTGAAAAAGAAAGATACCCTCTATTTTGTCTCAGACAGAGGACACTCCTTGAGCAAGAAAGCCTACAAGTTACTAGGAGAAAAGTAAGAAAATGGGTAGAAGACTCTTGGAACCACTATATAATGATTTTAAAGGATTAAATAAAAATTAATATAGTTTTATAAGGCCTATACAGTTATTAGGAACCTACAGGTGGGTTATACACCTAGTCACACTTAGTCTACGTCTTTAGGCCTAGAACAAGGCCTATACCCTAGTGACTTATAACTCCATCAAAAATGCCAAATGAACCTTCAAAACTATATGAATATCTTAAAGGGAGAGTATAATACAAGTGAGATCCATTTTTCTATAGAGAGCATCACACAGATGGTCAGTTTGACCTTAAACTATCTTAAACCTATTCATAAAGCATGAGAGAGATCGAGAGGCCAAGCTTAATTACTCACAACTATATGGACACAAAACATGAGACCTCAAGAACTTTGTAAGGTTTGAAGTGGGTCCTATACCCCAAATTTGTATAATTTGTTCAAAGGTTAGACGTCAGGATTTTATGAATAATCCTTAACAGTATAAACTTCTCAAAACCTTATTTAGGACCTGATGGAGGAAAGATGGTGGGAAATGCATATAAAGGTGATCAAATAGCCATGAAATTTCCTTAGACATGTTTGGAACTCTTTTAGGCTCCATGGCATGCACCTTGGTCATACTATCATCTATATAGAATAGCCTAATATTATATTTTTTATAGGAATTAGGATGTTTTGTAGGTAAAGAAGAGGATATTCAAGTAAGAACCACTAAGGGAGGTCTTCAAGGACTTTTTTTAGCTTCTCAAACACATTTCCTTCCATAATCAAACATGAAAACATATTTGTGAGTTCATTCATGGTAGATAGTCTAAACAAACAGTGAGAAGGCAAGATGACTATCAAGTGATGGAGTGGAGAAGTGTTCTAGGAGTTTCATTAAGGTCTATTTGATATACCAGAGGACAAAAGATATTAATTTTATTTGTATATCATATATACAACACATTTATTTGAGAAATTTTAAGCCATTTGGATTATAAGTGTGAGGATTGCCTAGAGGATTAGTGATAAATGACTGCAAGCAGTGAATGAGAGATGAAAAATATCAATCCATCAATTAGGGATGTGTTTATGACATATAATGACCTATTATCTACCTTTTCACATTATACCATATGTGTAAAGGATCCCTATTTTAGTTTTAGACACTCAATTTCACTCCTCACCATCATGAAGGTAGTTTTAAGCAAGACAATGAATGGTCTATGCCAACTTAAGGAAGGTGTTTTGTTTGAAGTTGACACATGTTCATATCAATTTCATGACTTATTTTCCACTTCATTCCATGTATTTGTAATTTTTTATCATATATTGACACCTAGTCTTATGACTTTTGATCTTTACTTCTGTCTCTTCTTATAAGTTCTATAAATTCAAGCCTTTTTGGCTTTGTATTAGATCCATAATTGGTATGGTAAGGCCTTGATGGTTTTTATACCTCATTTGCATTTTAATAAATTTTATAATTTTATTTAATTATCTAAAAACTCTTACTTGGATTTGTTAAGTGGTTTATTTGTTGATAAGTGATGAAAATGCTCTCCTTGTTTCCATATCTACTATTGCATATTTGTGTGAATGAGATATCTTCTAATAGGTTTCATAAAGTGTACTATTTTTTAAGTGTGTCTTAAAGTGTGAGAGGTATTATTAGTTTATTATATCAGACCTTATCATAACCCACCTGAAGATAGGCATAGAAATCTACCTCTATGAGAAATACTTATGCTAGAAGGATTTAAGGTTGAGTTTAGTTTGAGTTATCTTCTTTCCTTGTGTAGATACAAGGGTGTTGTGTGGAGTTGTCTTGGTGTATCACCTCATTTTAATAGGTTTATTTTATGTTTCATTCTTCCCTTTTCACCCCCAATAGTGATTATCTTAGTGTAGTGTGAGCCTAAGAGACAAATCAAGGGAGCTACCCCTTTCAATCCTAGAGATCTATCTCATGTAGTGGCTTGTCTATGAAGAGAGATAGTTCCATGTTGTCCTAAAATTGATAAGGTTTAATTGACTTATTTAGGGTGAAATTTTAGGTGACAACACCCACTCAAGGGCATCTTCTACACATTTTTTACAACCAAGTTTTATCTTTACATACTATACATTCCAATTACACATTGATTTATCTTGATATTGATCATTTTTATTCATTGCTCATATTTTTTTCTAACTATAACTAGTTAGATTTAGTATATATTCACATTTTAATTTACATAGATATGTATTACATAGTTATACATGCATTCATTTCTATTTATTAGATTACAATTGATTGTGTTAATATGCTTCTTACATCTTCAAGGGCATTTGTATATGTCATTATTCCTTAGCTTCTACATAACTTATATTTTTATATGCCTTGGATATGTTCCCATTTACCTTGTTTGTACTCTTTGAATGATCCTATATGCATTCATTTGAACATGTCCTTCTCTGTGGCTCTATGCCAAATTTATTGCTATTTGTATATGTGGACATTTGAACATATCCTTGTATGTTCTCATTATTAGATTTAGTGACATGTGCCCATGTCCCTTATTTATTATCCTCTTGGCATACTTATTTCATGCCTTATATTCTTTTATGTTTGATTATTTGCATGCTTATACACCATGACTTGCATTTTCTTGTTACACACACACACTAGTTTTTGATGCCATGAGAGCTCTTACGCATCTACCTATCCTAATTAAGAGACTTGATGGACATCATTCCCCATTTAAATAGGTAGTTAACATAGTTTTACTACTATTATTACATTTATTACATCTATATTGACACCCTTATCTAATGCTAGATTACAAAATACATCTTACATTTCCTATTATTACTCAGATGCATTTACATTTTGATGTTATATTTATACATTATATTGGAAAATCATGTTCCAGATAACACATTTTATAGAGATAATTATTTAGAGGGAAGTTATTCCACATATTACACAACTAACCTCAAAAGAGGGGGCATTTATAGGGGTTGTTACAGATATCAGACTCCTATTTTGATTTTCACAGATATATTTTAGCACATAGGCTCAGTTATAGAGATCAGACTCCTATTTCAATTTTCATAGATATATTTTAGCACATAGGCTCAGTTATAGAGATCAGACTTAGGGAAAATACAAAATAGAATAGAGGTTCAATAATTAGTCTAGACCATACAAAGATCAGACCATGCAGATATTAGCACCCAGATTGGGACACTAGTGCCACAAGGTACTACCTTCCATTGTAGGGTGCTACTGTCTAGTAGCCCCAACTTTAGGTCAATCTAGTTCATTTATAATAGTACACTAGGTATAATACATATTTACATAGATATAAACATAGGTTTGGTAGTTATGTTTAGATTTAACTCAGATTTAATCATTTCAATCTATATTCATAATAGTTATTTAGATCTTGGGGCATCATGTACAACATTATCAATCATACATTCATCTCAGTACATAGATTTAGATATTACATACTTGATTCAGATTTAATATACTCATATACTAGATTGGGGGCATGTGCACGATACATAGTTTCCATATACTCAGCTTTAGATAGCTTGATCAGATGGAATGGAAAATTCCATGTCATTATCTATGTTGTATATACTTGATATAAAATTATATGTTATAACCAGATTCATTCCTTACTCCATCTATAGTGGTTAGCATTATCAAGTGGCCCAGAGGTACCTAATATACCTGAGTGGCTACAGATCTGAATACAAAGTTAGATTACTTAGATACTTTTAGCACTTTGTACAGTGTAGTTATATATGCATAAACTTCACATAGGTAGAAATGATGGAGTCATGACCTACTTAAGTTCTTGAGCCACATACATGAGAGGGTTAGACACATATAGTCTTATCCAAGATTTTTATAGAAATCAATATCCACCAAGTAGGAGTGGGCAATGATGGACTCAAAATCAGATTGAGTTCTTAATCCACCCATATAAGGATTGATCAAGCCATCAAATTAGTTCAATCTATTCAATGATATGATCAATATACACTTTTACACATAGGTTGTTACTAGGTTCATGCATTGGTTTATGTACCCAATGAAGTGTATTTGTTCCTTTCCTCTCTCTTTACTCAATAATTTCATTTTAGCATAATCTTTTGATTTTGATTATCTCATTAGTGAGGAATGATTTTTTCATATTTCATTGCAAGACATTTCTTTGGATCATGTTTCATATATACAAACCTAGATTCACACATTCAAACTTAGCTACACAGACTTTACTTCCAAGGTAATTCTAGGTATGTTTCTCTTTCATTTATACTAGTAATTTTGGTTTGATAAATTACTAGCATAAATGGGGGAGAAAATGTAATCACCTAAAGTGGTAATTGGATGCTAAGTGTGTCGCTTGAGTCACCCTATCCCTAGGCTTGCCATAGACCTATTCTAGAGCCTTAGACTTTCATTTCTATCCATTCAACAGACCTTATTCACTTATATCTAGTCAAAACATAGTCCTTGAACTATCACCTCTAACCCTAATCTAACTTTCCTAAAATTCTACCAAAAGGACATTATCACCACATTTGGGACACTACAACCACATGGCACTAGTGTCCCTAATTGGGCACTAATATCTTGAGCTAAGGTCAGACTAAACTCATTTGAAAATTATTTATTGAGAATATTTAGGGCTAAGGATAGTAGTGCTAAGCTAGGGACACTAGCACCATGTGGTTGTAGCATCCTAAATGTGGTGCTAATTTCCTTTTGATAGAATTTTGGGAGAGTTGGATTGGGTTCAGAGGTGATGGTTTAGGGATTGTGTCTTGACTAGTTGTAAGTAAACAAGGTCTTCTAAATGGTTGGAAATGTAAGTTTAAGGATCTAGAATAGGTATATGGCAAGCCTAGGGATAAGTTAACTCAATTAACACTCTTAGCATCCAATTGCCACTTTTAGATGATTACATTTCCCCCCCATTTATGCTAGTAATGTAGTAAAGTGAAATGACTAGTATAAATAAAAATGAAACATACCTGGAGTTACCTTGGAAGTGAAGCCCATGTAGCCAAGTTTGAATATGAGAATCTAGGTTTGCATATGGGAAACATGATCTAAAGTAATGTCCTATAATGAAACATGCAAAAATTAGTCCTTCCTAATGATATAATCAAAACTAAAAGACTATGTTAAAATGAAATAACTAAGTAAAGAGAGACGATAGGAACAAATACACATCATTGGGTAAGTGAACCAATGCATGAACTTGGTGAAAACCTACATGTGCAAAAGTACATAGTGATCATATCATTGAATAAATTGAACTAAGATAATGGCTTGCTCAATACTCATATGGGTGGCTCAAGAACTCAATCTAGTTTTAACTCCATCATTGCCCACCCCTACTTGGTGGATCTTGATCTTTTTGAAAATCTTGGATAAGATTGTATGTGTGTCGAACCCTTTCATGTAGGTGGATCAATAACTCAATTAGGACATGACTCCATCATTACCCCCTATGTGAAGTAGATGCATTTGTAACTATATTTTGTAAAGTGTTGAAAGTATCTAACTGATTAATTTAACTGTAAATTTAGCTTTGCATCCATGAAGGTATATTAGGTGGCTCTCAACCACTCAAGAATTCCCACCACTACAGATGTAGTAAGGCATGAATCTAGTGATAACCTAGAATGTGATAGCAAGTGTATATAACATAGAGAATGATGTGAAGTTTCCCATTCCATCTGATCAACCTATTTGAAGCTGAGTATATAGAAACTATGTGTCATGCACATGCCCCCAATCTAGTATCTAAGTATACTAAATTTGAATCACATATGCAACATATAAATTTTTGTACTAATCTAAATGTATGAGTGATCATGTCATGCATGTTTTCCCCAAATATAAATAACTAGTATGAATTTGTATTGAAATTATTGAATCTAAATGTAACTACCAAACCTATGACTGTATATGTGTAGATATGTACTATACCTAGTGTACTAGTCTAAATGAACTAGATTATGATAAATTTGGGGATAGTAGATAGTAGTGCCTTGTAGTGGGAAGTAGCACCATGTAGTCCTAGTGTCCCAATCTAGGTGCCAATGTCTACCTAGTTTGATCTTTTGTGGTCTATACTGATTATTGAACCTCTATTTTATTCTATGTCTACCCTAAATTTGATTTTTGTAATCAATCCTATGTGTTAAAATGTATCTATGAAAATAAAAATAGGATTCTAATCTATATAAAAACCCCTATAAATTCCCCCTCTTTTGAGGGTAGTTGTGAAATTTATGGAAAATTGCCCTTTAAATAAGTATCTCTATAAAATGTGTTAGCCAGAGTATGATATTCCAATATAATGTATAAACATAACATCATAATGTAAATATATCTAAGCAATAGTAATAAATGTAAGATTTATGTTGTAATATAGCATTAGACAATGGTTTTAAGATAGATTTAAGTAATTTAATAATAGTATTAAAATCTAAAGAACTACCTAAGGGGATGGGGCATGATGTCCATCAAGGTTCCCAAGTAGGATAGGTATATGCATGATAGCTCTCATGGCATCAAAAATTTGTGTGTGTGTGTGTGTGTGTGTGTGTGTGTGTGTGTGTGTGTGTGTGTGTGTGTGTGTGTGTGTGTGTGTGTGTGTGTGTGTGTGTGTAAAAATTAAATACAAGTGTCATGGTGTAGAATCATACCAAAAAAAACATACAAGCACATTAGGAATGCAAGAAGTAGGTAAAGAGGCCATAACACAAGGGATATGGGCACATATCACTAAATCTAAGATTGAAAACATACATGGACAAGTTAAAATGTCCACATATGCAAACAAAAAGCAATTTGGCATAGAGCTATAGAGAAGGACATGTTCAAATGTTCATATATAGAAGCATGAAAAATCACACACAAAGGGCATGGGCACATGTCCAAGGCATACAAATAGAGAAATGGTGTGGAATCCAAGGAACAATTGAATATTCAAATGCCCTCAAAGATGTAATAAACATAGTAACATAATCAAGTCTAATCTAGAAACTAGAAATGAAAGCATGTATAGCTATGTAATACAAGTCTATTTAAATGTCAGGGTGCATATATACTGAAGCTAACTAGTGATAGTCAAAAAAAATCTGAGCAATGAATAATAATGATCAATATCAAGATAAATCAATGTGTAATTGGAATGTATAGTATGTAAAGATAGAACCTGATTGTAGCAACTATGCAGAAGATGCCCTTGAGTGGGTAGATGCAACAATGTATAAACCTAGATTAGTGTAAATGCCCCCAATGGGTAGATGATATCTAGTCTAGATTAGTATAGTGGACTAGAGTCCTATCTAGAATTTTCATGCAATCAACAAGAACAAGTGGAGCATATTTGTATGATAAAACCACCTATACTTAGATAGATAGCAAAATGAAATATATGGAAAGTAGTAGAAATGTAAATAAAGTAATGCATATAATCTATAAAAAAAAAAAAAAATTTAAATATTTGAATGTTTTTGTATTTTAATATATTATATTATTTTTATGTTTTTTGAGTATAAGCTATGTACAAATATATGAAATTAAACTATGTACAAGGAGCAAGAGAGAGAAGGAAGTATGTACAAGGGTAGGAACCATACTAACCAATGAGTCTCATGAGAGACTCACTATCACTGTGGGCTATGTTGAAAATAGGAATGGTAATCTCTCATGTAGTATGATTGTTACGCTATAGTTGAATGTTGTTGTAGTAGAAATCCGAGTATTGTTCCATAGCATAATCATAATAACCTAGTGTGATGGAGGGAACTATCTCATACTTTGGATTTGACCTTTCTAAATTGTACTTTTGCATATTGATTATGATTTTTTCCCTTTGAAACTATGCATATTATAGATATACAATATTGTGGAGGCTCCTTTGATATAAAACCTAGTTTAAGGATGCTTGTTGGTTGATCATGATTTTGACTTTACAATTAAAGCTCTTGCTCTTTTAGTAATATTTATTGTGTATCTAGATGTTTTACCTTGATAAACTATACCTTTGATTTATTTGCCTTAGGATGTTAAATAAATCCCAAACCCTATTGACCAATGTTATCAACTGCTAGAATAGGAGTAGTGATGCCTTGGGCTTGCTTGCCCAAACCTTGACCTTAATAGTCAAATTGTTGTAGATACTTGTGACCAAAATTATACCATATTGATTATTGATCCTCATTTTTGAAAGATATATTTGATTCATTTATCTATGCTTTTTGTACTATTTATTTATCAGATTGTGCTTTTTGAAATTTTTGTTGTTCTAAGTTATGATATGGTAAGCATTTGTATACTGTTTCTATTTGACCCCTTTTGAATTGGTAGATATGCCATTACATGTATGTATGATGTGTCATTGTGTGAGTCATCTATATCCCTTATCTATTGTAATTTTATTTTTAATTCTAAACATGAATCTATGTGGTGCCCATATAATCTATGAATTCACAAAAATATCAGGGTCTCCTCATTGGGTGTAGAGGATGTAGGTTGATCAAATTAGTTTTAATAATTTCTCTTAGTGTCTCACTTGAACTCTTATTTGACCTTTAAATGTTTTTTGAATCACTAGTTATAGATATACTTTGTAATCATTTCATGTTCTAATATATAACAATGTTTGCCACAAGTTGACTATTTAAATTTGTATAAACATGATTTGCACTATTATGCCCTGGAGGACTTTGTCTTGTAAATTATTTTTCCATGTTTTCAATATTTTCATGTAACAGTTGATTCTAATTTTGTAAATTGGTAATTATATTGGTCATAGTGATAATTTTATCATGTAGAGTCACACAAGTGCAAGCCCTTATTATTTTTGTTTGAACATGTAGGCACACACCCTGTAGGGAAGAGGTGTGAATAGGTTGAGTAGGGGGATTAGTGAAAATGGTATTGTCTTCATCATCTCATGTAGGAGTGATAGAATGAACCTAGTTAGATGGAAAGTAGCTATCACCCTCATGTATTTGAGGAGGAGAAACAGATTCTTTCTTATACATAAGACATGACATTGAATCTTGAAAAATAAGGGTTAGTTTATGTGATAAATCTGCTATATGTGTATGGGTTTGATTTAACAAGTTATCCATGTGTTAAAATAATATTATCTTAAAGGTATTTCACATAGAAGAAAGATAACATGTAAATGAATGAATGCAACATGAAAGATATTATAGCTGATTTGAAAGATCATATATGCATATGTCTATGTGATTAAAGAATGATGTCTTAATTATTTTTCACATATAAGAAATATAACATGATATGAAAATTTTGAGATATTTCATTTGATAATCATCATCTATACATGTATTGATGTCTTTTCTAACTTCATTCTAAATTAAAGGGAATAAGCATGCAAATGAAAGTATGAAACTTTGAAACAAAAATTAATTAATTTCTTCTGTCATTATGATCATGATTAAAGAATAAATATGAATATGAAACCTAAGTTTTGGAAATGAAATATGAGTATAAATAAGAAAGGATACAAACCCTAACTATGTCTAGGGTTAAGGTTTTTAAAAGTGAAGGTTTCTTTGTAACAATTTAAATTAAAAGTAAAATAAATTGAAACCCTAATTTAAAATTAATTTTAATTAGCTAGGATATCTAAAAAAAATCAAAAAATTATAAGTATGTAGCATTGAATTTATTACACAAAATTAGGAATTAATGCAAGCTAGGGTTTTATATAATCTTTGAAGTAAATCAAGTTCACCAAATGATTTAACCTTTTAGGGTTTTACACAAGTAATTTACCTATGTTTGGTTAAAGGCTGAGATGCCTAAATCAGTCAAATAAATTAAAATAATTAACCTACTAATTTTTTAATTAATTTTACCTTTATTAACTTTCTATAAATATCAATAAATAGGGGGAAATAGAATTATCTAAAAATAGACTATCATGGATGATCTAGGTTCTAAAATTGGAGATCTAAGCAGCTCTGAGTGTTGCAAGTAGATTTCTAATATTTATTTGTTCACTAGATGGTAGTGCCCAGTTTGGATAATAGCACCATCTATGTGTAGTGTCTAATATGGAGTGTTAATATCCTCTTTACAAGACTTCCTATTTTTGAGGAGTACCTATGCCTGTGTCTATGTATTCTATTCCTATGAGATCAAAGTGTATAGTTGTATATTGTACCTATAAATCTTGATTTTGTGTGCAAACCCTAGTTATATTTAAAAGTTTGATATGAACAAGATTTGAGTGTGTTATTAGGATGGACTAGACATACTCGACACCCTATTGTGTAGAGAGTTACCTACATACAAATAATCTGAAGAGGGATCAAGTTCGATGTAATTCTCCCACCTAGTGCTTGATGTATGTGTAAGTTAATTATAGAATGAGAGTGACCTTGGATTCTTTGAATTTTCTTGAGCCTTTAAATGCTTGAAAAATGGACTCAATGTTGTTATATATGGTAGTATGCAGAAAGTAAGGTAAAATAGGGACAATGTACCTTGATTTTACACAACTTTATCGTAGGTTTGAATAGATTTTGCATCTATTCTACATATAGTGAATAGACATGGATTAGATTTTTATATATAGGGTTCTATTGCTTGTGTGGATAATAAAATGAGTTTAGGCTAACCTTAAGAGGGGCACACATTTGAAAAAGTATCTATTGGAAGATTTAGGGATAAGGAGAGTAGCACCCAATTGGGGACACTAGCTCCATGTGGATTTAATGTCCCAATTGTGTTGTTAATGTCCTTTTAGAAAAACTTCTAGGAAAGTTGGATTGGGGTTAAAGGTAACAGTTCAAGGACTATGTCTTGACTAGTTATAACAAGGTCTAATAAATTGTTGGGATTGCAAGTCTAAGGATTTAAAATAGGTCTATCAGAAGCCTTAAGATAGGGTAACTCGAGTGTCACTCTTAGCATATAATTACCAATTTTAAATGATTACACTAGTGTACACAAAGATTTATGGAGTGGTGCATGAACTTGGAGTCATATACTAAGACTTGCATGCCAAGAGAAAAAGTCTTGTGCTTTAGATGGTGATCATGCCATGCCTTCTATTTGCATTTATCCACTCCCTAACTCTAATATGTGATAATTGAGTTTCATCCATCTATAACAAAGAATTGAAGCACACTTTTAAATATTCTTCATCCTCCATCCATCCTACGTGTGTAATATGAAGATAAAGAATAAGTAATTCCTTAGGAAGGATTGATTTAGTACCGAATATAAGGTTGAATAGTGTGATCTTATTTAACTACTTGTAAGTGGTTCAGTAAACCCATAATACTATAGACACATGATCATCCTAGTTAGTGTATCCAATATTATGTATCTTGGTTAGTTTAGTTCCCAAGATATCGTTAAACACCTTAGTTGTACCATTGGCCTAAGGATGATACGATGTTATCTTATGGTGGGAAATCACAAACTCTGTTGATAGGACATGGATAGGCTTGTTAAGGAAGTGGGTATGTCAATCACTATTAAAAATTAATGGAAAACTAAGCCTGGTAATGATATTTTCCTAAAGGAATCAAGAAGCAGTAGAAGTTGTACAATCCTATGTTAGCACAACTTTGGCCCATTGAGTTAAATAATTAGTAGTAGTGATAACAAAGAGGGATCTTGTACATCTTCTTGCTAGGTTAATGGGGCCAAAATTTTAATGACCCACTTTCAAAAGGTTCTTGAGACAAAATAAGATGAAGGGGAATTACATCCCTCCTATTTATCTTTCCCATGTGCTAGTAAATCTCACACTAGCACATGTAAAGCTTAGAATCATTAAATAAGGTAGGCCACCATAATCCATCCAAAAGAAAATTTTTAACTATAGCTTCACTATCATAATGTCCTCCAGTGACACCTTCATGGACCTCATAAAATACCTCAATATGATCATGTTACATAATGTAGGGACAGATCACCTCATCCCAACCAAGATTATAAAGGTTGCCCTTATAATATATAATAGAGTGTCTTGAATAATGAGATGCTTATTTTTTAGAGTGATGAAGTGATTTGAGGCTAAGCCTATGTTAAAAAAGGTGTATATATCTTCTAGTTCCTTAGGGACATGCGAGATGTGAACCAAATACATGTTAAGTAAATCATCTTCTATGGCACATGTCAATTTGTCATAGTTAATGCATGAAAGATGGTATGGAGCACAATTGGCCTTACTAGGCTTAACCATAACTAAGAACTATAATTTTTGAAATAGTACAATCCAATGGAAAATGAAACCATACAATACTGATTTATTGACCAAATACTTTAATGCCTCATATTTTGTGAAGAAGATGAATGGGGTTGCCATCAGATACTATCAAAAAATTTAAAGGGCATAGACCATAGATAATGCCTCATGCTCTATAGATGTATAATTTCATTAAAATGAAGTAATATTTTGACTTTCAAAGTATATATGGAGATCCAAGTTACCCTCACAAAGTTGAACAAATATAACACCAACCATCATGATAAAAGCATTGACATAAACATGGAAAGGCTTAGTCCAATATGGAAACCAGAGAATGGGTATGGTGATAAGCTTATCCTTTAAGGAAATAAAGGCTTCTTGGTGATCACTGGTCTAAATAAAGTAACCATTATCTTTCAATAGCTCAATGACCTTTTTTATCTTCATATCAAACCAATAATTTTCCATGATAGCCATATTAGGTGCTTCCTTCATGCCAATATTTTGATGAATGGTCTCGGGCAACTCCAAGTATGGGTATTTTTTTATCCTAAATGGTGTCACAAAGATTTTGAGTGCCATACTCCATGTGTATAACCAAATCATCAATCAATGAGTTAGGAATAATAGATCTATCACCTTCATCAACCTAAAACACAAATTTATACTTACCCTTTCAAATTTATTCTCTCAGCACATGACTCAGTATAGGTTTAGGTGGGAGAGAGGATGCCTACTCATTAGGCTTATGAAATATTGTGAAACCTTTCTCTAGTATACCATGTATGTTTTAAATCTTATCTTTAATGGGTCATGTGTCACTTATGATATCTTGATGCATAGATGGTAGTGTAAGACATGAATCCACTTGAGGGGATGAATATGATATCACCATAATCATGTTACTCTTAATTAGATGCCAAGAATATGTATTTAGATGGCATTATTTTTGGACATACCATGTTATATCCCAAGTGCATAGAGTACCATAAAATGTATGAACCCAAAGGTATTCTATTAATTAAGTTTTATATGTCATCCACATTATCTCATAAGCTTTAAAGTGAGGTTTTAGATCTTGAATACCACTAAAACTATAGCACTTTTTATATGGTTATCATGGTGAAATATATGATGAAAATTAGAATATATGTGATCGCAAGTAAGAAAATTTTCCTAATGAGTTCACCACTACCAAGCAGCCATGCCATAAGAAATATGAATGATTTATCATAATCAACATCAGAATCATAAAAGTCTTCCAACTGCTAGACAAATTTGTAGACCTCCATTTAACCATGGAACCTCAGAGCCTCATCAAGCCTTGTGAGTAGTGTATCCATGATTTTTTCGTGAAGGAGATAAATAAATTTATGGAATTTTTGATACTTTTGTTGAGTATCATTGTGATTGTTAATAGTGCCACATATTCTCCTAGTAAGGTCATAGTCACCTTACACCCAATATTCATAGGCATTACTAGTGGTGTTAGATAGGGATTGTACATCTATCCATCACAAGATGACATTAGGGGTGGGTTCATGGCATTCATTACCTTGAGTTGTGACATTATAAATATTGTTAATGTCTTCATCAACATTGACATGTTCAATATAGGGAGGCCATGATCATGATCTAATGGAATGACCATGTATTGTTCATCACTTTCAAATTTGATGTTCCACTTCTTAAACTCAAATCAACATTGTTGGCATAACACCATGGATGACCCAATACAGTTGGGAAGTCATAAACCTTGGACAACTCTATGAATTCAGAGTCATCTTTGAATATAACATCAAGGATATCTACAGTGGTGTCTTTAAGTACACCAATGGGAAAAGTACAAAAATTTTTAGCCATGAATAACACATGGGTAAAAGGTTAAAAAGATAGGCTATACATCTTATGCCAGACATCCTTTATGAGAACATTGACTTCAACACTAGTGTCAACTAAGATATCCTACATAACCCATCCATCTATGGTAGTGTTAAGCAATATCTCCTTATCCCCTTCTAGACTAGGATAGATGGGAGTATCTTTCCATCATGCATGGTTTAATCAATGATATTTAGTAGGAATTGGTGTATGGTGCTTTATCCAATTATGTAATAATGGTGCAATGTCCTTATCCAATAGTCATTTGTAGATATCTTTAAATTCATCCCACACTATGTCATGGTGGTTTAAGGCTCTGTGTAGATTGGCATGTTGAGTGGCATCATAATCCTTAAGGAATTGGATCATCCCTTACAATTATCTTACCAATTTCATGGTGTCTTAGAGCACTTCTTTATATTTTTTGGTGGTTTAAGGCTCTATGTAGATTGGCATGTTGAATGGAATCACAATCCTTAAGGAATTGGATCATCCCTTGCAATTATATTACCAATTTCATGGTGTCCTAAAGAACCTCATTCTATTGTTCATCATTGAGATAGTGAGTAGCACGAGGATTTTCTCACTAGAATTTCTCAATAGGTGGAGTGGACATAGATTAGGACTATTTAGCACTTTGAATTATAATATTAAATTTATGGCCTATTAGATTTATAAGGCATGGTTTCCAGCGTGGTCTTTTAATATGTATCATGTCGACACCCTTCTCATTTATTTCCTTTATAATAGCTATATACAAGTTAGGACACTCCTCTAGATGGTGCTCATTTTTACAAAAGGCACATGTAGGATAGATCAGGTAATCATGATGGTAGTGCTTAGGATAACCACACTTATAACAATTTCATGGTGGAATGTGTCCACCTCTACATCCTTGACCTGGACCTCACCCATGATAACCACCTTCATTCTCTTGGTTATTTTTAATAGTAGTTTGACATGTACCACACACTTTCACCTCATAAATGTCACTAATGAGATGGTAATCATTAGTATCATGAGTGTACACATCACATATATTACAATAAGTTGACACCTTTTATTTAGTGGAATGTTTTAGCAGAGGAAAAGATCAGAAGTTGTGCTCTTCTTGGTAGATTTCACATGACTACTTTAGCATGGCTCATATGTTCTTATAGGGAAATTTATTTTGGTTATGGCCTTCAAACTCACAATCAACACATCATAATCCATTATGAGTGTTATGATCACTTTTTTCAATAAGATTTTCTAGTTTAGATATCATTTCAATGATTTGAACCTCCATGAAAGGACTAATCCATGTATCAATATTGCCAACAGCTATGGCATAAAGGGAAGCTTCTAAGGCCTCATATGGGTTGGTAAAAAGTTTATGAGATAAGGTTCATCTAAAGGGGAGTAAAATACCTCCCATAAACCATTGATCATTTTGAGAAAAAATTATCTAAAATGAGAGCTTGGAAATAAGTGTCTTTAAATGTGCATCATACTCATGCACGCTCTCAATGAGTTCCTATTTGATATATTTCAGTAAATGATACTCTATTTATTTAACTATGGAATTTCAAATTACTAGAGGAATGTTTCCTTAAGCTGATCATAGTATACTACACTTTATAAGTATCATACTTCTAGTGCCACTTATGTTTACATTCCATAAGGGTGGTTTCAAACTAGGTAGTTTTCTATTCAAAAAAAATTATGCCATACACTCGCTAGATAATTTCACACTTGTGAACATGATCTAAGTCATTATACACACCTCAATACTCTAGAAAATGGAGTGTCATTTCATAATATATAGTGGGAAATTGAGGTGCTTGTAATGGTGGTTGTTGAGGAGCACTTTCAAGCCCTCCTATCCCTTGGGAGATTCCACCACTACCTCTTGTACCTCTTATTCCACTAATCAAACCACCACTGATTCTACCTCCAATGCCTCATACAATAGTAGAAACACCTAAGAGATTAGGCACTGAGGTAGGTTGAGTAACTGTAGTCGAGCCCATAATTTTACCACTACTTTTGTTGGGTCAACCAAGCATTCTAAGTTGGACCATAGAATTAATTTTCAAAGGAAAATAAATATCTAATACACTAGTATCTATAACTTGTTCTACTAAGTTTTATCTCACAGTTTTAGTCTCTAACTCTATGATGTATGTATCCTTGTTGTGTATAATTATATTTTCTAACTCAAAACCATGAGCTCAAACTATGGTTGGGGAACTAGGTCTATCCAAATTGGGTTCTTTAGTCAACACTTCTTGGCTTGATTCTCTTGCATATACTAGAGCTATCATCAGTTTTGGTCTAAAAGTTAGAGATTCCTCCTTATGCTCTTCTACTTCCCTATGGATCCTTACAACACTTCCTGAGTCCTCTCATCCCCTTTTTAGGTCACTTGCACTTATAACCTTTTGTAGAGATTCATTATATTTATGCTTCCATAATTCCCACTGACTAGATACCATACTAAACCAATAATTATTCACAAGTACCCTTGTATTTCCCCACCAACCATGTTTCTCATGAAAGGAAGCATTTAGCCTTCAATGGAAAAAATCTCAAGTTCATAATCGATAAAGAGATTCTTTACCTCTAGAGTAAAATGTCTAAGATATCAAACACACAATTATTAGATAAAATGAAATTGAGATTCCTCTAGACAAGAATAAGTTGAAATTGCATATTCTAATACATAACTATCTAACACCCCTCACCACCAAACATCAACATCATGCATCTAAGGTGCTCTCAATTATGTTAGATTTTTATAATGATCTAATGTCTAATTGGTCTTCCATCCATGTTTTCTCGACCGGTATTAAGCATAAGCCATGATCCAATCATGTAGATGAATAGGTACCTCCATGAATAATCTCTCATATAATTAATTTATAGATTATATTCAATTCATGCATGTGCATAAATTCTTGGTTCAAGAAATAGTACTATAAAGTTATTTTCAACACTAGTAATCCATCACTCAATGTTCTCAAGAGACAATCATTTGATCATTTTACACCATCATGAAAGTAAGTGCTACATGTCCTAGTAATGAAACCAAAATGTTGAGGTTGTTTTCTCTATCTAGGCATAACTTTCCTTCGGCACATGTCGAAGTGATTAAAACCCAACATGCTGGTGCACTAGCATTTCACACAAGAAGGAGTTCTCACACACTCACCTAAATAATTAATCAAGGGGTTGGTTTCCATTGGTTTTATTGCATGAAGGTGTACTAACATATAATGGCACTCTAACACATCCACTTTACTCAATGATTAACTAAAAAAAGAAATAGATCGTAAATGTGGACCTAAACTTAGTTAATTGAATAATAACATATAATATTGAATAATAACATTGTTTCCATAATAAAAACAACAACATTCAAGTAATGTAGGTTCCATTCATCATATTGAAAACAGATTCACAAGTTACATAAACAAGTGCATGGTACAACTCAATCCTATAACTTTGATATCTAGTTGAGTATAATAATTAATAATATCATAATAGCATCCTTGATCACATTAATGGAAAAATAATCAACATCAAAAATTTATATCTAGGGGTATTTATACTTGGTTTTCCCCAACAATTAGTTACAATAATAATCACACTCAGTGACTTTCTAATGATCATCAATGGACTTGAGTCGTGGTGGTCAATTACATTGTTTTCCTAAGGACTCAAGCCTTTGTTCCCTTATTTTATTTTATTTTTGATGTTGAATCCTTATCTTTAGTCACCTATCTTCCCATGGGAAGGTGATATATTCATGTTTGACTTAGTCTCTTTTATCCCTTCAAATCAATCCCTAACCATCTCATATTTTCTATGTGCTCCACAAGTCTTTCACTAATGTTCTAAGTCCTTAATTTTTTAGTCCTCCATTTATTATGCATATTAACTCAGACTAGGTCTTTCCCATGCCATGATCTCTTGCACCATGGCTCTTCCACACCATTATTCTTATACGTTGTGTTTCTTTAGTAAATAACTTAGCCAAAATTTGGGGTCTAACACCACTTAGTTATTTTTTGTGCCCTACCATGAGGACTACCACTAAGTAAAAAACATGATCATGTAATTCACCTAATTTTAGGGAGTCAACCATCTAAAATTATACCATACATGTATCCATATTCTTAGAAGAGTGAAATTTAAAATATGGTACATGAGATGTTGAATACATGTATTATTAGACATAACGAAGGTGAATATTCATCCCTAGTGGCCATGGTGCATAATAAAAATGATACTTAGATTATGTACCCAAATTATATAAACTCAAAAAGTACACCATCAAAGATAAGTTCCCTATTCTAATAATTGATTATTTACTATATGAATCACATGGTGATGTTTGTTTTATAAAACTAGATCTCTCTTCTAGGTACCATCATATTTAGATTGGAGATGAGCATATCCATAAAAAAAACTTTTACAAATCATGAATGTCATTATGAGTTTATGATCATGTTTTTTAGTCTCACAAATGCACCATATATATTTTAAAATCTTTTTTAACACTATGTTTAGGCTTGTTTTGAAAAAAAAAATGTGTTGGTATTTTTTGATGACATCCTAATATACAAAAAGACTTGGGAAGCATATTTTAGCATGTGAAATAAGTATTGTAAGTTCTAGAACAACATCAAATTTATGTAAAACCTTCAAATTTTCATTTTTAGTCTAAGAGGTAGAGTACTTGGGTCATATTATTTCACATTAAGGAGTCAAATTGATCCTAAAAATATCAAACCTATGATGGAATGGTAGGTGCCAAAAACCCTCAAGAATATTAGGTTTTTTGGGGGCTAACAGGATACTATCATTGATTTTGAAAATTTATGGTAGCATAAAAATACCACTCATATCCTTGTTAAATAAATACCCTTTCCATTGGAATGATGTAGCTACCAAGTATTTTGAGTAGCTAAATGAGGCTATGTGCACCACTACAGTTTTGGCTACCCCTAATTTTTCTAAAACTTTTATTGTTGAATGTGATGAATTAGGTTATGGCATGGGGTTAGTACTCATACAATAAGTAAGACCTATTGCATTTTAGATTTTTCAATTCAAGGGGAAAAAACATGTTAAAGCTAATCTATGAGAAATGTATGTTAGTTATTCTTCATACAGTAAATTAATGTAGACCTTATTTGATGGGGAGAAACTATAAGGTAAAATATTTTTTATACCAATGATTGTCATCAGAAGAACAACTGAAATGGATGACTAAAATGTTTATATATTATTTTGAAACCATCTATAATAAATCAAAATATAATGTCTTATTAAATTAACTATCTAACAGGGTTGAATCCATAGAGCATTATTATGTGTAATAACCATTTAACAAGCATATTATTTAGAAGAGGAATGAGAATAATGAGAGCATGAAAAGAATACATAGGTTTTTATTCAAAATATCCAACACAGTTTTGATGCCTTAGCAAAATTTGAGTGGAAGAGTAATTCATTATGGTATAAAGATTACTTATACCTATGTAATAATTTTAGCCTCAAGCATAAGATCATTAATGAGCTTCATGCATCTCCAATAGGGGGCACAATTAATTTTTTAAAACCTATCATAGAATCAAGCGTGATTTAGTTTTGGAGGAACTCAAGGGGTATATATATAAATTTGTGTTTGATTGCATGGTGTGTCAAAAGAACAAGTGTGAAACAATTAAAATGTATGATCTTTTTCAACCTTTTCCATTTCTAGGTAGAGGTGGGACGAGGTATACATAAATTCAATTATAGCGATACCGAGGTCTAAATTTAAAATTTTCATCATGGTAATTGTGGATAGGCTCATAAAATATGTTCATTTTTTCTCCTTTTCACAGCCATTTAAAGCTAGTATAATAGATGTTGCTTTTCTGAATATAGTTCAAAAGTTGTATGATACTCCCAAGATCATTGTAAGTGATTGTATTTACATATTTACCAATAATTTTTTGACTATTTATTCTCATGTTTGGGTACCCAATTGGATCATAACTCATCATAACATCCTCAATCTGATGGACATATAGAGGTGGTCAAAAAGTGGATAGAAGGGTATCTCCATTGTTTTTCATAAGATAAAAATGAACAATGGGTTCATTGTCTACCACTAGAAGAATGTTGGCATAAAAATTCCTTCCATACCTCTTCCAAAATGTCTCATTTTGTATCATTTTATGGTTATCAGCCCCTATCCATAACTTCTTCCTTGAGGGTGTATCCTAAGGTTCAAGCTATTGAAAACACATTCAACTTCAACATGGGGTATAATCTAGTATAATAGAGAATTTATAAATGATGCATAATAGAATGAAGTAACAAGTAGATCAACATAGGAGTGAGCAACATCTTGACATAGGTGATTGGGTCTTTGTGTGCTTATAACCATATGAGAAAATGTCCCTAAATAAATAAAATAAATATAACAAAATTTCTCCAAAGTATTATGGCCCACATAAAATCTTGCATAAAATTTTTAGTGAGAGTTTTAGCCCAAAATGAGTTACCAAAACTAGATGAAGAAGGTTGAGTCCTTATATAACCTGAGGAGATCCTACACACATACACAAAAAGGCTAATAACAAGAGAGATTAAGGAGTATTTGATCGAGTGGAAGAATTTAAACGGTGAATGTGTTACATGGGAGGATGAATATTTTATACAACATCATCCAAAGTTGTTCAACATTGAGGGAACATTATTTTGAATAGGAAGGGCATGTTATGTACTTAACCTATATCATGTGTATGGATATGTGTGGTTGATTTTTGGTTTACATAACCTTTCATACTATCTTATCACATTCCTCTATGATTATTATATTGTTATTAATGTCAACCTATGGAATAACCACGGCCTAAATAGAGAATATATAGGAGCTAGTGGTTAGTATTTGAGCATCATATTGTGAACATAGGTGATTGGGTCTTTGTGTGCTTACAAAAATTTGAGAAAATGTCCCTAAATAAATATAGCAAAATTTTTCCAAATTATTATGGCCCTTATAAAATCTTGCATAAAATTTTTAGTGAGAGTTTCAGCCCAAAATGAGTTACCAAAACTAGATGAAGAAGGTTGAGTCCTTATAGAACCTGAGGAGATCCTACACACATACACAAAAAGGCTAATAACAATAGAGATTAATGAGTATTTGATCAAGTAGAATAATTTAAATTGTGAAGATGTTATGTGGGAGGATGAAGATTTTCTACAACATCATCCAAAGTTGTTTAACATTGAGGGAAACATTATTTTGAATAGGAAGGGTATGTTATGTACTTAACATGTATCATGTGTATAGATATATGTGGCCTATTCTTGGTTTACATAACCTTTCATAATATCTTATCACATTCCTCTATGATTATTATATTGTTACTAAGGTCAACCTATGGAATAACCATGGCTTAAATAAAGAATATATATGAGGTAGTGGTTAGTATTTGAGCATCATATTGTGAACATAAGTGATTGGGTCTTTGTGTGCTTAAAACCATATGAGTAAATGTCCCTAAATAAATAAAATAAATATAACAAAATTTCTCTAAAGTATTATGGCCCTTATAAAATCTTGCATAAAATTTTTAGTGAGAATTTCAGCCCAAAATTAGTTACCAAAACTAGATGAAGAAGGTTGAGTCATTATAGAACCTGAGGAGATTCTGCACACATACATAAAAAGGCTAATAAAAAGAAAGATTAAGGAGTATTTGATCAATTGGAAGAATTTAAACTATGAAGATGTTATGTGGGAGGATGAATATTTTCTACAACATCATCCAAAGTTGTTCAACATTGAGGGAAACATTATTTTGAAAAGGAAGGGCATGTTATGTACTTAACTTGTATCATGTGTACGGATATATGTGGCTGATTTTTGGTTTACATAACCTTTCATACTATCTTATCACATTCTTCTATGATTATTATATTTTTACTAAGGTCAACCTATGGAATAACCATGGCCTAAGTAGAGAATATATATGAGGTAGTGGTTAGTATTTGAGCATCATATTGTGAACATAGGTGATTGGGTTTTTGTGTGCTTACAACCATATGAGAAAATGTCCCTAAATAAATATAAAAAAAAATCTCCAAAGTATTATGGCCCTTATAAAATCTTGCATAAAATTTTTAGTGAGAGTTTCAACCCAAAATGAGTTACCAAAACTAGATGAAGAAGGTTGAGTCATTATAGAACCTAAAGATATCCTGCACACATACACACAAAGGCTAATAACAAGAGAGATTAAGGATTATTTGATCAAGTAGAATAATTTAAACTGTGAAGATGTTATGTGGGAGGATGAATATTTTCTACAACATCATCCAGAGTTGTTCAACATTGAGGGAAACATTATTTTGAATAGGAAGGTCATGTTATGTACTTAACATGTATCATGTGTATGGATATATGTGGCTAATTTGTGGTTTACATAACCTTTCATACTATCTTATCACATTCCTCTATGATTATTATATTGTTAATAAGGTCAACCTATGGAATAACCATGGCCCAAATAGAGAATATATAGGAGCTAGTGGTTAGTATTTGAGCATCATATTGTGAACATAGGTGATTGGGTCTTTGTGTGATTACAACCATATGAGAAAATTTCCATAAATAAATAAAATAAATATAACAAAATTTCTCCAAATTATTATGGCCTTTATAAAATCTTGCATAAATTTTTAAGTGAGAGTTTCAGCCTAAAATGCATTACCAAAACTAGATGAAGAAGGTTGAGTCATTATATAACTTGAGGAGATCCTGCACACATACACAAAAAGGCTAATAACAAGAGAGATTAAGGAGTATTTGATCAAGTGGAGGAATTTAAACTATGAATATGTTATGTGAGATGATGAAGATTTTCTACAACATCATCCAAAGTTGTTCAACATTGAGGGAACATTATTTTGAATAGGAAGGGCATGTTATGTACTTAACCTGTATCATGTGTATGGATATGTGTGGTTGATTTTTGGTTTACATAACCTTTCATACTATCTTATCGCATTCCTCTATGATTATTATATTGTTACTAATGTCAACCTATGGAATAAACATGGCCTAAATAGAGAATATATAGGAGCTAGTGGTTAGTATTTGAGCATCATATTGTGAACATAGGTGATTGGGTCTTTGTGTGCTTACAAACATTTGAGAAAATGTCCCTAAATAAATAAAATAAATATAGCAAAATTTTCCAAATTATTATGGCCCTTATAAAATCTTGCATAAAATTTTTAGTGAGAGTTTCAACCCAAAATGAGTTACCAAAACTAGATGAAGAAGGTTGAGTCCTTATAGAACCTGAGGAGATCCTACACACATACACAAAAAGGCTAATAACAATAGAGATTAAGGAGTATTTGATCAATTACAATAATTTAAATTGTCAAGATGTTATGTGGGAGGATGAAGATTTTCTACAACATCATCCAAAGTTGTTTAACATTGAGGGAAACATTATTTTGAATAGGAAGGGTATGTTATGTACTTAACATGTATCATGTGCATAGATATATGTGGCCTATTCTTGGTTTACATAACCTTTCATAATATCTTATCACATTCCTCTATGATTATTATATTGTTACTAAGGTCAACCTATGGAATAACCATGGCTTAAATAAAGAATATATATGAGGTAGTGGTTAGTATTTGAGCATCATATTGTGAACATAAGTGATTGGGTCTTTGTGTGCTTAAAACCATATGAGTAAATGTCCCTAAATAAATAAAATAAATATAACAAAATTTCTCTAAAGTATTATGGCCCTTATAAAATCTTGCATAAAATTTTTAGTGAGAATTTCAGCCCAAAATTAGTTACCAAAACTAGATGAAGAAGGTTGAGTCATTATAGAACCTGAGGAGATTCTGCACACATACATAAAAAGGCTAATAAAAAGAAAGATTAAGGAGTATTTGATCAATTGGAAGAATTTAAACTATGAAGATGTTATGTGGGAGGATGAATATTTTCTACAACATCATCCAAAGTTGTTCAACATTGAGGGAAACATTATTTTGAAAAGGAAGGGCATGTTATGTACTTAACTTGTATCATGTGTACGGATATATGTGGCTGATTTTTGGTTTACATAACCTTTCATACTATCTTATCACATTCTTCTATGATTATTATATTTTTACTAAGGTCAACCTATGGAATAACCATGGCCTAAGTAGAGAATATATATGAGGTAGTGGTTAGTATTTGAGCATCATATTGTGAATTCTATTATTATTGAATTGCTATGGAGGTTTCTCCCTCAAAGTGGCTCAATCATTTATATCAACTATTCTGATCTTTCATCAATTATTGTTGTATATTTTCTTATTCTTCTAATATTTATATGATATATTATTACAATGGTGTGAATTATCTAAGTAATTTCATTACATCCATACTATGTTTTCTCTCTTGTATAGGGATCTACACAAATTTACCTAAGATGGGTTTTAAGGAGGGTTGGGCTTGACCAATATTTTAAATTTTTGAGCCTATGAGCATATCACAATGATTCATCCTTTGGGGATGCCTTGTGGTAGATGGGATCATCTATATATTTATGTTGAGAGGTGGGTGAGTAAAACTTATGTAATGGGAGGTGAGATGATGGAGTGTTATCAGATATTGGATTGACTATGCCTAATTTTTATTATTTATTATTTATGCATAATTTTATTTATTTTAATAATTTTGATATTAATATCACATATAATTTATTTTTTAGGGGATGATAAGTATTAGAATATAATCATAGAGGCATTCCTATAGGTCCTTACACATCACATGCCTAGTGTATACATGGGTTAGGATTAACATACATCTATCCTATTTATATAGACTCAGACTCATATGAAGGTTAATCAAATATATCCTGCACACACTTAATGTCTTGGGTAGTGACTAATGATAAAGAAGATCAAACGAGAGGGTTAATTATAACACAAGGTCAAGACAAAAGGGTTCCAAATCCTAAGCCTATAACACAATGGAATATCTCTCATTAGGCCTCCTATATAGGTAATATACAAGTAAAGTACATGGTTGTAAGTGTGAAAATAAGATAATCTAAAATAAAGGGGAAGGATTAGAATGGTCTTAATTAGTAAGATGTCATGGTCAACCAAATGGGGGTATAGGCAACCTAAAATGGAATATGGAAATTCTAAGCAATCATATAGCTACACCACTATTATGTGTAGAGAGAACTTAGAAATTATGCACACATATTTATTCACTAAGAAACAAGAAACATCTAATCTACTAAGTAATAAAAGAAAGAGCATAAGGTTACAATATACTTACCTTGGTGTGGACCTATCGAACATCAATATCCCCTATCTCAAATGGATATTTACAAGAGAATGTTATGGGTTGAATACTTCAAATGGTTCGACAAAAATAGGAACTCCCAATGACTCTCCTATTGAATCTACAAATACTACCACAAGACAAGCTTCTTCAAGATAAGATTCTACCACTAACTCCTCTAAATATGACTTAGGGTAAAATTTCAAATAAAAAATAAAATGAATAAAGTGTATATGATATGATATGAATGAAATATGTCCCCTATATGTAGTGATGTAATACCCAAAACCAACCCTAAACTCTAATATGATGGTATCAATTAGGCCAATACAATTGAAAGGAGTCGACCGACATAGAATAAAATTTACCAAGCCAATACAATACATATATCAAAATACAAGCTCTAAAATTCATTGAACTAATCAATACAATACATGAAGGGGAAAGGTACTAAATAGATGATATTAGTATGGTTGATGATAGAGGATATAGGGCAAATTGGTATAGCTGAGTAGGATAGGGTGAAAAAGGTTAAGTGGTAAATAAGTTGTACTAATGATAGGAATGATGTAATAACTATATAGCAACAAAATCTCTTTCAAATCACATGAGCTTAACCCACTCCATTCTTGGTGTACCCTTTAAGGTGTACACTCAAGAATATTGATGCTCAATACATTATTGTAAGATAAAGTGTCAATAAATGACAAAGTTAAAAATATTATGTGTATACACTTGGTGAGGCAGTCCCTTGTGGCCTTTTGGAGTGGGTTATTAATATTATGGGTGAACATGCTCCCTATTTTTATTGTACAACTATAACTAATTCAACCTATATTGCAGTGGTATCAAAGCACTATGATGTCATAGTTGAGAGAGATGTGGTTATCATTCAGCATGAATAGCTAAGGGAAAAGTTTACTAGATATTAGATACCCCCTCCTCTTATGTCAACGAATCTAGGCTAGAATGTGTTTGATGAGTATGTATAGTTGTAAAATTATCATGATGTATTATAAGCATGAGTGGCCAGGTATGAATATATATATATATAGACTTTAGTATATTTGTATTTGTAGTGTTTTATATTTGATATTGTATATGTTATTTTAAAAATAATATTATATTTTATAAATTTAGTTCATGCAATGACAATAATATTTATTATGTTGAGACATTTGATTATATTATTATAAATGAAAATATGTTAATTTAAATTTATGATGCATGTGTAATTAATTTAATTAAAAATTGTCAAGCGAGTTGGCCATCTTAATGGGAATAATAATTGTGTGCCATGTTGATTTTGATGTATAACTACCTTATTATACTTAATCTATGACTATTTATTCATAGACATGATTGCATGTGTTAGTTACTTGTGGCACTTGATCTTTTGATATCATTGACGTATTCATATCTTTTACTTGAATTTTAATTCCTTTGCTTTAGTATCCATATTTGTGAGATTTGAGATCAACTGTTATCATGTACCATTATGACATTCCTATTTGATTTATTGCTTTTGAATGTTAGCAAGCCACCTTTGAAAGTAAAAGATGAACTGGTATTATCCTTATTCACTATTGGATTTATTTTTTGTAACCAAGGCTTTCCCAAAGCTACATTTCCCTTGGAATAATATGTTGTACACCCAAAATTTTCTCATTGTCTTTGATCCCAAAGTGATCATTAAAACAATATGTCACATATTAGAACCATGTGTACATTACAATCTTGCTCATTATATCCCATATTGTGAATATATTTTATTGTACATGTATTATGATGTTGCATGTTATTGATAAAAATATTTAATTTATATGTATTATTTATTACTAATTGAATGATCATTGACTCTTTTTTAGATACACTATCTTCTTAGGAGTTGATTCTAGTACCCTGGTATCTAATTTAGTAAATGTGATAACCCATTTATCTATTAATTGTGATAATTTTTCACACAATGCATAAAAATCATTATCTCTATGTTAATTTATACCATGATAAGTGTAAAATGGTTTTTATTTTATGTACTCAGTGGGATGATGAGGATGATAGTAATTAGGAGGAAGAGCGATTAAATTTTGGTCCAATAATATGTGTAAAATATCATATGGTTGATGTTTGAATCTATCAAACTAAATTAATGAATTTTTACTGAAAGTAAATTTGTTTACTTGAGACAATGATTTGAAAACTATTTCCTTTCCTTTATTTATTACCTTAAACTTGTTCTTTCCCAATTGAAATTATTTCCATTGATTCATTTATTTTTTAAATGATTCTAACTAGATTCTTTTTTATAAATTTGGAATCTAACTCTAACTATCAATTGATAAGCCCCTGCTTATGTGAATATAATCCTGAATCATTAGGTTTTTGTGTTAATAAATTGAGATCACATGAATATTTAAACACATCCATGTATAATTTATAAAAATAAATATAAAATGTATGCATAGCTTTTTATTTGAGTGGAGACAAGAGATCCTTGTTGAAGATAAAATAATTTTCCAAATCTGAGGGTTGATAAGTTAATGAGTGCAAAGTATCCTTGAATCTTAAAATTTAATCTTGGTTAAGTTCTTATTGATCCTATTAAAAACCTTGTATATGTTCCAATTTTAACTTAGGTACCACATATTTGTGATAATTTTATAAGAATGCATCTTCTAACTTTTTTAAGTTGGGTAAGGAGCCACTAATTTATATGTATTATTTATTACTGATTGAATGATCATTGACTCTTTTTTAGATACACTATCTTCGTAAGAGTTGACTCTAGTACCCTGGTATCTAATTTTGTAAATGTGATAACCCATTTATCTATTAATTGTGATAATTTTTCACACAATGCATAAAAATCATTATCTCTATGTTAGTTTATACCATGATAAGTGTAAAATGTTTTGTATTTTATGTACTCAATAAGATGATGAGGATGATAGTAATTAGGAGGAAGAGCGATTAAATTTTGGTCCAATAATACGTGTAAAATATCATATGGTTGATGTTTGAATCTATCAAGCTAAATTAATGAATTTTTACTGAAAGTAAATTTGTTTACTTGAGACGATGATTTGAAAACTATTTCCTTTCCTTTATTTATTACCTTAAACTTGTTCTTTCCAAATTGAAATTATTTCCATTGATTCATTTATCTTTTAAATGATTTTAACTGGATTCTTTCTTATAAATTTGGAATCTAACTCTAACTATCGATTGATAAGCCCCTGCTTATGTGAATATAATCTTGAATCATTAGGTTTTTGTGTTAATAAATTGAGATCACATGAATATTTAAACACGTCCATGTATAATTTATAAAAATAAATATAAAATTTATGCATAGCTTTTTATTTGAGTGGAGACAAGAGATCCCTATTGAAGATAAAATAATTTTCCAAATCTGAGGGTTGATAAGTTAATGAGTGCAAAGTATCCTTGAATCTTAAAATTTAATCTTGGTTAAGTTCTTATTGATCCTATTACAAACCTTGTATATGTTCCAATTTTAACTTAGGTACCACATATTTGTGATAATTTTATAAGAATGCATCTTCTAAATTTTTTAAGTTGGGTAAGGAGCCACTAGGTAAGTTTTAAAACCAATTTGAAGCATCTCTTGTGAGAATTCTATAAAAGGATTTTGATATAATACATCCATCATTACCACATTCTCTAAAATAAATTGTATATTTAGTTAAATGAGTACAATATCTCCACAACCATCAAACAAGGGTAGTTTAAACATAAAAAAATATTTTGGATATGGATATTCATATATAGCTTGTTTAATGGATTGTCCTAAGAAAAAATTATATTTTATATTCACACAACATGATCTAGTTTGTAAAGTGATATCAAGAACTCACTTTTGAAGGTCACCAGTAGCATGCATCATGCATTCAATATGAATATTAGGAATAATAGTGGCTTGCAAAGACTCAATCATGGGTTGTAATTAATCATTTATTGTAAAAATGGGTATGAAAAGATCATGATGAATGTCATTAAATGAATGAATATTGAATTATAATGCATAAGTATAATATACTTGAGAATTATTACGTATTTTATCACATTGAAGTTGTATGCGATTAGAGGAATCACATTACTCTTCATTTGGTTTGATTGACATAAGAGAGGGGAAAGAGTCATCATAATTCGTACTATCATAAAATTAACATTCTATGAATATATGAATATTGTTGTGAGAATATTTTCAAAGTATGTCATGTTCATTATTTTGTAAATCTAAAACAATATATCACTTTTTATTTTCAATTCAAATTCATTTGAATATATTGATATTTCAAGAGAGTGAGAAAGAGTGTCATTTATAACATTATCTATTATGTCCAAGGGAAGAGAGAGATTATCATAATCTTGTATACCATTACCATGTCTACAAGTGAGTATGGAATATCATGTGCATGTATATCATCTATATTTTTTAGAGAGGGATTAACACATTCACTTGAATTGTTTGTTATTTTTATGCAAGGACTATGCTTTTGTAACTTGCATTGATTTAGTGGTGAGACATTGGAAGCTTGATTGAATCATTGGTATTTTTAGGGATGTATTTCCTACAAAATTCCTTCTTAGGTACCTATTTATTAGGAATTAATTTTTTAGGTAATTATTTATTATTAATATATTTATTAGGAGATGGAATATCATATGAAATAGGTTGTTCAATTTCAAGAAATGTAGTTATGTTAATAACATGTTCTTGACACATAATGTCACATTTCCACTAATCATAAATTTTATTTTTCAAAGCATAACACGTATTAGTTGAATACCCTTGAGTTCTATGATATGAATAATATTGTCTATATCTAATTTAGTTTGGTGCATGCTATATGTACTAATATTTAATAAGGGGAGTGAAATCAACTATAAATCAAACATTTTTATCAATATTACATATGAAAATATTGTATTTTATAAAGTTGGCATGATCCACTAAGGGATGGGGAATTTTAAGAGGAGTCACCATTTTCATAGGAAATGTTGTATATTTATTCTTGGTAGGTACATAGATTTTATTGATACTTGGATAAATATAATAAGTATCAGATTGTACCATGATCGATTGAACAATGATACAAGCATGAAAACCCTATAGAGTGAAATCTCATAACTTGAAAGAAAAAATTCACACAAATAAACTTGTGAAAAAGAGAATTATTTCATAAAAACATTAGCCAAAAAATACATAAAAATGTTCCTTATATAGGTGAAAAATAGACATGTCTCAACATCCTCATACATGTGGGATTATTTTCCACTAAGGACATTCATTAAACCTAAGAAAGCTTGACTATACCATGTAGACAAAACCTAGTGGGACAAAATTCTACACCAACACCCCCTTAAAATTAGCTTAGATTGGTAGAATAATTGGGTCCTAGAAATGAGGCCTAATGAGTTACCCAAGCACAATGCAACTCCCATAAAGCAGAGAAAAGAAGAAAACTCATAGGAACAAAACTCCTCTCCAAAATAGAGTAAAGAAGAAGACTTATTTTGATTGATAATGAGCCCCATCAGCCTCACAAATTCTACCTCCATTGTGTAGATGATGACCTCCAAGTAGAGAAAGTGATCAATGTGAGCAAGAAAGAAGGAGAAAGATTGTTTGCTGATGAGGGGGTTTGGCCTCCTGCCAAATCAAGCCTCACTCTTTAGTCTTTGTCAAAAGAGAAAGGAAATGTGATAAGCAAGTACCTTTTATAATATCCTTCTATCTCCTAAGAAATCTCACAAAGATTGATTTTTTATAAAAACAACTAAAAAAATACAAGATATTATTTTTTAATAAAAAATATAATATATTAATTTTCAATAAAAACCAATAAAAAATTACCTATCATCAATAATATTGTTTTTAATTTAAAAAATAAAAAAATAATATCTCATGGCTCATGGTGATGGCAAGGAGATATAACCAGGTCTCATCATTGTCAAGATGGTATGTTCTTCACCATTCCTTGTAATGCATGCAGTCCAAAATACCAAATAATCCAGGCTAATTTAATGCCTTTGGCCACAAATCTGATTTCTAAAACACAAAAATAAAAATCATGTAAATTCCAATACGAATGCCAATGAGAGAATGAGATAACATATGAACATATAGATATGATGAATTCATCTCTTAGCTATTCATGAGAATACTCTACATAAATCTACTCAAGATTCCAATTAATTCAAAAACATAAAACTATGATGGTCATTACACAAGCACCTACTTTGATACCATGTCAGATGGCACCACAATCAATTAAACAATGACACAATGTGAAGAACTTGTAGAGTGAAATCTCATACCCTAGAAGAAAAAAATGCACATAAATAAAGTTGTGAAAAAGAGTATTCTATCATTCTCTCATAAAATAATTAGCCAAAAAATACATAAGAAGGTTCCTTATGTAGGTGTAAAATAGAAATGTTTCAATAGCCTCATGCATGTGAGATTATTTTTAAGGACCTTTATTGAAACTAAGAAAGCTTAACTAGATCATGTAGACAAAATACAATTGGACAAAAGTCTACACTAACCATAAAATGAAACATGAGTCTCATACAAAGGCATATTGCTTTCACTAGAGCTATGAAAACATAATAAAATGATTAAATAATGTGTAAGAATTATAAAGTATTTGATTTATAATTGGAGGTAAATTTTTGTTACTAAAGACATATTTCTAGTCTAGATATTATGGTTAATATATTACAAAATACATGTTACATTTTAATCTAACAATGTAATTATAACTCTCATTTGGACCTTGTTTAATATATGGGATATTCTCAAATGTAACATGAGGTCCACTATTAGTGATAAATAGTTCTAATAAAACATCTTTTAGCATGAGATAATCTTAAAAGGGTCCACTAGGTAACTCAAAAAACTAATCTAATATGTCATTAATAAAGATTTTAGGCAACAACTTAAGCATTAATGCCATTTGATGAGAATAATTTTTGTTAGAAGAAGAAAAGGTCTTAAGGTGTATAAATGTATCTATGTGTCCATCAAAAAAAGTAAATGTAGGTATGGAAAAGCCAAGAGGGAGAAGAGTTTTGATTACATCAAGAGTAAAAGGATTATTTGGTATAACATTAAAATCAAGCTTATCATGCGATAAATTAAAAAATAAGAGATAAGGTATGCACTTATATCTTTAAGTCACCTATCACGTGCATCATGGAACCTATCTCATGAGTAGGAATAATTGGATTTTTAGGGGGTTCATTCAAGAGTTGAATCTTATTAGTGTTAGTAAACAGGGGCACCCTATCGAAAATTTGTTTAGATGAAATACAATGATCATATAACATAAAATATGAAAAAATGCAAGTACAAACCCTATAAGGATTTATAGGAGGCTCATGGGTATTAAATACTTCATTAACAAAAAATCAAATTTTCTAAAGTATAATTAGGATTTGCTAAAAATATGCATTAAAATCTTTTACATTATAATCATCAATTTTTTTGTTATCAATGAAAAAAATCACATCATTCATATTCAAAATTTCTTTCATCAAAGACATATTATCCATTTCATTAATATGAACCATAGATCTAACTAATCAAAAGCACAAATTATGAGAAAACAAGGAGAAATAAAACATAAGGATGTGATATGGGACTAAAACTCTAAAATTATAACTAAAAACTAATGAAAAATAACAAACCTTGATGGGTGGGAGGATAAGAAACCCTAGGTTGAAAGTAAGTATATCATTTTCACCAATTATGTTTTACAGAAATGTGACATTAAGTATAATTACTTTAACAAAATGGTAAAACAATGTGGACAAGGGAGATTATTGATATGACAGACCTAGAAAATAACTAACCTGCCTCATAGACTCTAATAGGACTAAACAAAATTATATCAAAGCATGAACAAGTAAACTAAGCTAAACAAGAGTAAAAATTCATCAAACTACCATACCTTATAGAATCTAAGGATTTTGGAAGTGGATAGATTCTATAACTGGATCTCGATTTTGAAAATGGTAGAGTATCCATTGTGAAATTTTGAGTTTTTGACATATAGAGATGGATTCAACACTTGTTTCATTATGCTAAATATGCCTAGGGTAGTTTCATTTTATATTTATTCTTATGAAAAATCAATTATTGGGAATTAAATATATATTGTGGTCACTTATTGATTATGATTTTTTTTGGCAGGTGCATGAGTGATGCCACATAGTCCCATGTCTTTGTTTTCCTAAAAAAATTTATTAAGGATAAAGGGCAAGTTTTTTTTTGAGCTAGGGACCCATACCCTAGAAGTGAAACACAAACCAAGGCCACACAACACTTTGCTTCAAAACAAAATTTGGAAAAAAGTAACCAAAGAACAACAAACGAGTAGCAAAAAGTGGCCTCACATGCCAACATTTTAACAAAAGCTGCTGCCCAACACCAAAACTAAAAAAAAAACTAAGTGAGCATCTCCCATAGAGTTTTTTTTCTAGATTTGAGAGATATTATAGTGGGTTTCAAACCTAGTTTACCTTTGCCTTTCTTTCTATTACTAACGGTTTTCCATTCTCCTCCTGCTTCAGGATTTAGCAATATGGGGATAAAGATATCTCTTGATTCAATGTTTGCTCTAATTGAAACACACTTGGTCCTTCAAATGGAGCCTAGGTTACTAGATTTGAATTAATATCTATAATTCCATTAGCCTTCTCCTGAACCACCATGGCCCTCTCCTTCATGAACTTTTTCTCACAATCAAGTGTCTCATTAATTTGATTATACTCCTTTACTTCCAATGGGATCATTGATTTTGAACCCTCATTCTCACATCCACTATCATTCATAGTTGGAACCATAATATGCTCAATTTCTTTATTTTTCCACCATGAAAACATCTTTTGGTATTTGAGGTTCAGACAATCATTTACAAGATGTCATGTTTTGAAACATCTTCTGCATCTAAATGGGATCCCTTCATAGTCTAAGGGTTGCATCCATTTTTTATCACCCACTCTCACTTCTATTTGAGCAGGTAAATCTTTATAATAATCAATGTGAATCAAAATATGGGAAAAAGTGGTGTGTCCCTCATCATCTATCATTTTATCAGCAGCCTAGAATTTACCTAAATTATTTCTAATAGCTACAAATACTATTTCATCCTAAAACTGATATGGAGGATTCGGGAGTCTCACCCAAATCAGTTTAACATTGAAAATTTCATTTTGGGCATTAAAATTTAGATGCCAAGGCTTAACCAACAAAGTGTGTTTATCCCAGTCCCATACATTATCTTTGAAAATAGACTCTATATCTTTTACTAAATTAAAAATTAGAATGAAAAAGCCTCTAGAATAGGGGTGGATCTGAATCTTACCTTCTACCATATGTTGCCATTTTTATGAATCCATTCATGTAGGGCTTTAAGATTTAGCCATAGACCTTCAAATTTACAAATTAGTCCTTGCTTAGTGAGCCATTCCTCCCTCTTAGCAATGAATTCCATTTCATATTTAGAAAAAAGAACAACTAGGGTTTCCTTGGCTGGAACCAAAGGGGAGCTTTTGCATCCACCCATAGATTTAGTAAAGGATCTACCCCTAACCTAGACTTTGTTCTTGCCTCCAGAAGCATGGGGTCTTTGTTTTCCTAAATTACCATGTGAAATTATCTAAATTATCTTCTTTGTCTTCTTGGCCTAATTTTCCACACAAGTTTGCAAGAGGAAAAATAAAAAGGTTAAGTGGGGGTTTGGAAACCACTAAGTAGTTATAATTACATATTTTACATGATTTTAACCAAACCTTATGTAGTTCTATTTAACTATGATTGGAGATTTTGAGTGAGGGCTTAAAAATCCTCTTCCTAGATGGAGACACGATTTTCCTATCCTGTTTTATAATATAATTTGCCACTAAAAATATTATTGAAAATCCTTAAGGGTAAAAATAAATATTTTTGGAGTGTTCTTAGACTTGAAATGATAGATAATTTCTCTTGATACTTATTATTAAAATGACTCTAAGAGGTATTCTATGCATAAAATTATATAATTTAAAATTTGAACATATTAGTGCACATATGACCCAAGAATATAGAATAGAGCTAACAATACATGCCCACAAAAATAATACAGACAAATTTAGTGGTTTATTGAATCTACATAAAGGATATTTGGTAGACTGCTAAATATGTCCCAAAATAAAAAATAATAGAAAATGGAGATAGAAAGAAGAGAGAGAGAAGAGAGAAATAGAAAGGAAGAGATCCAAAAAGCTGGAAAATAAAGAAGAGAGATAAAAAATAAGAAATAAATCAAGGCAAGGCCACATAGAGAAAAAGGAGACAAGGAAGACATGTGGTAAAAGTTCCAATATTTACCTAAATTAAACTAATGAACCATATGTATGAAAATACACTAAAAATTATTACAATAAAAAGACCTTGTACCAAAATTAGGTCTATACACAATTATTCCTAATGTGGAGTGTGCATGTAAGTGAATGTATTCATGTGTCAAAGTAAAATAATATGTAATTGAATGATATATCTTTAATTACCTAATAAGTAAGGATGAAAAATTTTCATGTGTCCATCCACACTTTGATTGTTTACAAATATGTAGTATAAGTGTAAGTAATGGCCATATACCAAAAAGTAATCAATGTTGTATCAAATTAATACCAAATATAGTAACTTGAAAATATAAATTAAAAATGAGTATATAAATGACTAAATATATTTGTATTCAAACCCATGCTACCACTGCTTTGAAAATAAAAACATTGTTCTAATTAGAACTTTAAGACAATCCTTAGACATAGATAACACTTCTTAGGGAGTTGTGGCTATTAGGTTTATCATAAGGGGTGATTAATTCACCATTTAAAAATAAATTTAATTGATTAATATTTTATTACTCATGGTATTTAGGATATTTAAATAATATGATTTGAACTTTCTATAATTAGTTTATATCTCCCGTATAATATTAGGGAGTTTGCATAGATTTTGGATCGGGATAAGATAATGCCTACCCTATTATATAAGGAATAATTTTGGCATTAATATTTGTATAAATTCATAATATTTGTAATATTCTCATTGAATATAATATATATAATTATTATTCTTCCTTAATATCTGGTATTAGAGCCACCATAAAGGTTTTGCACCTATAAGAAATTTGAGAGAACCCTGTGCACTCCATAGATACTTATTTTTTGCACTTTCTCATATATTTTTATATATTAAGAGAAGTGGAAAAGTCATAGGACTATGATTCCAATTGGATATCTTCAATTACATAGCCCTTTATATGTCATAATAAAAATATCTCATAAAGACTTAGTCATATAGCTCTTTGGAAGCAAAACCATTCTTGTATTTTTTGCTGCCTAAAAACCTACAAGGTGCAACAGGTTGGTTTTTTTTCATAAATTGAAGACTGTTTATCAAAAGATATTGAAAATTTTATTAGATGTATGTAACTCATTGATGCAACTTATCATAATAGGTTGTATAGTTTTAGATCAGGTCATACCATTCTTATTGCAAATAGTCTGTTCACAATCTGTATAGTTTACAACCTTGAATAATATAACATAAGTCATCAAAAAAATTAAACTTTTTAAAAATAAATGAATCATGTAATGGGAAAATTAAACTTTGTTTGAATATGTTTTTAAACTCTTTATTTGTCATTTGATTTTTTATTTTGGTTAACATTGTCTTGTACCTCAAGACATATTCATTGATAGGTTCATTGGTTCCTTGTTTTATCTTAATAATTTAGGCATATGATAGATTTTATGTAATAATAGATAAGTGTGCCAAAAATTTATCTAAAATATTTTTGAATCCTTTTACTGATTAGATTGGTAAATCATAAAACCACCTTAAAATATAGTCCTTAAGGCTCCTTATAAATAGTTTAGTAAAAAATTTATCATTGGAGACATAATCGAGGCATACCACATAGAAATATCATGAATGTTGTTCAGGATTACCCTTGCCATCATAAAATGTGAACTTAGGTGAAATAAAACTAGTTTACAAGGGGTGGAAATATATCTCAAGTGCAACAGGGTTATGTAATACTTATTTTGAATCAATGGCATAAGGTAACTTCATAGAATTTTCGCAATATTACCAACCTTAGCTTGTAAAGGTTTTATAATTTGAATAAGATCTTGCACATTTTGATTTCTAAGATTGAAAGTTTGATGAGCTAGCAAAAGAGGTGTACCCATTGTTTGAGGTGATATAGGCAATGAAATCGGTTATTGGGTTGAAGTGCAAATGTTTTTCATAGAGGATGTAGCAATGGTAGGATTTGTTTTGTAGATAAGTGATGTAAGTACATAACCGATGCCCCCATTGGATGTATGAAATGATGTGCTCAAGGGGAGGGTTACAGGGATATGGGGATGTCTCATATATCTAATATCATGATCAATAGATGCAGTTGGTTGTTTATTTATGGTTCTGTTTTTTTAGTTTCTAATATAGGTTTAAGGGTCTCATCAAGACCTTCAAAGTTTTGATGGATACACTCTCGAAATAGAGAAATAGCTTACAATTTCTCTTGATTTATTTGTTCATTGATAAAATATATAGTAATATACATACACTAGAGTTCTAGGATGTAGAATAATTAACAAAGTACAATAGAATAACTAGATCAATTTACACAATGAGTTATTGTGGGAAAACCTTCAAGAGGTAAAAAAAATTACAAATTTATTATTCATTTATTTGAGAAATTTTCAACCCAATACATATCCTTCTTCAATCTCACTTCCTCTCAAACATGCCTTCACAAAACTCGTTAATCACATGAGTAAGTTCAAATATGTCAAGTGTAATTTACCAAAGAGGTAAAACCCTTTTTCTATTAGGGTGTGGAGGTGGACCATTGTAACGAATGGGTCCAACTTCTCTCCAATAACATTTAAAATGAATATATATGTGTGTGTGTGTGTGTGTGTGTGTGTGTGTGTGTGTGTGTATTATTTATTTATATACATACACATACACATACACATACACATACACACATACACATACACATACACATATATATACACATACACACATACACATACACATACACATATATATACACATACACATCATCATTATCATCATTCATTTTAAATAAATAATAACATATATATATATATATATATATATATATATATATATATATATATATATATATATGTTATTATTTATTTAAAATGAATGATGATAATGATGATGATGATGATGATGATGATGATAATAATAATCATCATCTCATCAAGAGACTAAATATTCTAAAGCAAACTAGGATTTGCATAAAGAGGCACATAAATCGGATACACCAAATGTTGAACCCTAAATTTAGATAAGGGAGGTATCTAGGGTTGAGAAGTTTGGATTAGTTTTTACACAAGGGGAGTGAACTAATCTAACAAGTAGATCAATTAATAAATAACTCAAACAAACAATATTCTAAATTTATACAATTGAAATTACTAAAAATAGTAAAATATATCTATTGATAAATATTGTAATAAATTAGAAATAATAATACTTAGTTGATTCACTATGCACATGCAACTCTGAACAGAAACACATTGAAAGTGGACTAGATGATCTTGGAACAGTTGTTAGTTAATTAAAAAAAAAAAATTGTGTAGCTTTGGATGCTCACGTCAGACCTGAATAGTTGCGTTAATGTATGTGTCTAACTCTATCACAAGTGTCATGTATGGAATATTAACTAGATCTAGATGCGATCAACTATTGCGTTCTAAATTTTTTGTCATCTTTTTTCTGATGTCTTCAAATCATGTGTATATGTTATCACTTTGTCAAATGATCAAACCCTAGCTCTTTGCCCTTAGAGACTAAAAAAAATAGTTTAATGGACTCATAGTGTCGAGCTAACCTTAAATACCTTTTTGTCAATAAGCACTACCTACATAGCCAATACTCTAAAGAGGGACTTAGACTGATGTAGTTCTACCCTACTTGTTGGCTTGTTGTGTACAAAGGTGCAATGCGTGATAAGAAAAGATATGCAGTGACCTAACTTATAACTTGATAAATATGGCTCATGGGTTGTTCTTTGATTGCTTCATATCTATAAAAAGATTACTCTTATGATTGATATGAAAATTGAGACAAATAGGGCATATTTGCTCATTTGAATGCTTGATTGAATGTTTCTTTGTATATTGCCTTGTGAGTTGGATGTGATTTCTATGTGAGGAATGAGTAATGGTTGATCTTGTATATATACCAATCATTTTTGAAAATATCTCACATTAAAGTACTTAGGCCAACCTTTTGGATACGTTTCTGTTGTGAATTGATTGATTTTAGAGCACACAACATTTTGTAAGAAAATGGACACACTTGCATTGACAAGTGTCCCCTTGGAATGCAAGTGTCTAAGGAGCTCGAAAATAGGTACATGACCAAAATTGACAATGAAGGATATTAATCAACTTTAGAGTTTTTTGCACAGTATAGGAGGCTTGGGTCATTAGAATAACAATGATTGGACTAACAGATAAACAATTAGGCATAAAAAGATAGTGAACACAAGTCTTTTAACAGTGAAACGATCTAGAATTGAAAAGTACACCATAATAGATATTTGCCAAGGGTACAAGATTAAGGTACCATATTTAGATTTTAGTATCTATAGTTAGTCGCAAATGATTACTTGACCAATTAACCTTTGAAATTCTAAAATGACATCAACGTGGGCCAACACTTGTTTATCTTAAACAAGAAATTAAGAGTTACACATGCATTTGAAAGACAAACACCATCACGAACATCACAAACTCAATATACTAACTTCAATTATACCATTAACCAATAATGAAAGCTTTTGACTTTTTGGAATTAACATATGCAATAACACAACACTACATCAATGTTTTTAAACTTGACAAGATTAACAATAACAACAAGACGAACAACAACTACCAAAGCAATAATTCTCTCTAACTATTTCAAGCAATGACTTTCTTTAATGGCATTCTACTTGAAGACTCACTCCTTCTGCCAACTCCCTAAATTGGTGATCCTCAATTTGCGCTCCTTGGTTTACGCAAACTCCTTGTTTATTGTACTCTTATGTTTCATATTGACCATATTGTCGCCATCAACACATGTAAAAAGTTGGTTGGTCTCTCTGATTCGAGTGCTATCGAGTTTCTCAATACATCTACGCAACTACTTTCTCACGTGTTGCTGAGCTTGGTGGCATTTCACGAGACTCAAAATTGAATTCTCACAAGATCTACCAATGTCTTGTGCCCCCTACCTTTGCACATTCCCTATCCAAAATCAATACACCTTTTATGCCCTCAAGTACTAACAAAATTAATGCACGATTTTATACTTAGTCAAACGTGCAAGCCAATATACATATTTGGGGAGAGCACAAGAAGAGGAATAGAAAGAAAAGAGTAAAGGGATTAAAAATAAATAAAAAATCTTTAACAAACGTACCAATAAGATCATGATCTAGACAAATAAATAATAAATACACATCCAATTTTACAACTCTTCAAAATTAAGTGGGTAGACATTCATTGTTATTAGGCACATAGTGTGTGGAATAATGTGTTACGTCTTTTTTAATGCGACAAAGGAGAAATTGTGGAGATAGACACTAAGTTGGAAGTTCAATGAAAACATTATGCCCGAATTTAGTACGTAGTTTGTCTCTCCTCTTCCCTTTACAAAATGAACATTTTTAATGATTGTGTTCATGTTCATTTGTATTTTGAAGAAAGGATGAATTCCCACTATATACTATACTAGTTTGAACACAATCTCTTACGATACTGATCTAAACGATGTGAGAAGTTGAGTTTCAAATCCACAATAACCCCTATGTCTCTGTCTCTGTCTGAGACACGGTGGCCTTCTTGAGAGACGTGAAAGACACAGCAGATCCGAGGGCGCCTGCAGACACCTCCATATCAAAGGAATCGTAGTGCAAAAACAACTCTGCAACAAGGAGGCGAGCAACCAAAAGCACAAAGTCCTTTCCGGCGCACTGCTTGTTATTGAGAGTGGGGTTCTCTGTTTCTGGGCCGTTGGACCAGAGCACGTAGCGTAGAAGGTTTTGTCCCTGCTCGCCCATGAACCGCCGCGGCACGAACTCCTCAGGGCATTCAAACACCCTCGGGTCCCTCGTGGCAAACGGCTGGTACCCGCCCAGCAGCTCCCCCTTCTTAACCTTGTAAAGCCCCTCGTGGGACTCCAAAACAAAGTCCTGCTTGGCTCTGCCGTATTGGAACGGCACGGGGGGCTCCAGTCTCATCACCTCGTAAACCATTGATTTCACCAGCGGCATGCTCTCCAGCGCCCGCATGCTCAGCCCCCCGCCACTCTCAGACCGTACCGCCGCCCGGACCTCATCCGCCAGGTCCTTGTGCAGCTGCGCGCCCGCCCGCCCCACCAGTCTAATGATGGAGGGAAATAGTATGAGCATTCCTCCCCAGGTGTTGAAACAGATATTGAAGAGCAGGTTGTGGGAGGCCTCATCCCGGGTCAGCCCTAATTTCTGCGCCGCGTCCAGGGCTCGGGTGGCGTAAGTGGAGAAGAAGCCGTGCAGTTTGTCATAGTCATTTTTCACCAGCCAGAAGGGCAGCGGGAGCGAGTGGATGGTGAGCTCCTCTACGGCCCTGGGCAGCCCGATGGTGTTGATCGGGGCCAACTGGAAGAAGATCCACTTCTTGATCAGTGACGGCCCATCGGCGCCCAAACAGAAGGGCCCAGGAGCCGCCGGGTCCCTATCCATGACGGATCTACACAGAAAATTAAACGCCATGTGCCCAGAGGCGTCACTAAACCCTGCCCGCCCGTGCTCCGCCAGGTCCTTCTCCAGGACCTCCCACAGCTCCCTGGCGGCTCGGTCAAACTCCGGGATCCACCGGTCGCGGTTCATCATGAGCACCTCGAAGCAGAAACTCTTGAGCTTGCCGTGATTTTCTTCGGAGGGATCGAGGTAGGAGAGAGTCCGGTAGCCGCCGGTGTAGTGAGGGCTGGGCATGTAGGTGCCGGTGAAGAGATCCCTCTTTTCGACCTTAGTGGTGTCGAAGAGCACGGGAAAGCTCTTGGCGTCGAGCAGCATGATCACCCGCGAGTCTGGAAAAAAGGGCCCGCCCGGCGGCATGTTCACCCTGTACACACTGCTCTGGTATTTGTCCATTCGGCCCTTGAAGAATTCTTCTCTGTCGTTGAAGAACTCCTGCCGGTCTCGGATCGCACCCACCAGGGGTGGCCCGTAGCTACCTGGGATCTCCTTCACGACCTTCAACGACTTCGATACCTTTTCCGAAACGGATGCACGGATGATCGCATACTTTTCTATGGGCCGCCCAACTCCGCAGCAAACCGTGGATTTGCGGATCTTGAGGCCCAAATACTCTGAGCTTCTACTTGTTGTTGAAATGGAGGGAACCAACTTCAGAGCGTGAGCCATGGCTGGACAATGTTTTCCTCCTCCTCTGCTTCACTTTAATTTTCTAACTTCATTCATCATGTACACCACACGCATTTGCATTTTATTTAGAAAGTCGGTGATTGCGGAAGACCGGACCGTGGAGCCTCAAAACGTGGCCAGCGACAAAAAGCAAGGCCACTCGCGCACCGGGCGTAATTGTTAACCGACCTAGCCGCCCTTTGCGTATTAAACATGTGCAACATATTTTAAAAGAACCTTCTCTTGGAACTTACCCTCCAAATTGACGGTATGTGGACTTTTTTTTATTTTATTTTAATCTTTTTTTTTTTTATTACATTCTAGACATGCATATGGAAGTACAATTTTAGGTAAATTGTATCTATATTTTTTCACTTCATATTATTTTTAAAAGTTAAATTATAGTTTAATTTTATTTTTTAAAAGTGCAATATAAAAGTTTATAATTTTTTTTAAATATTAGATATAGAAAGTCAAGTTGTTAAAATTAAGTTGATAATTTTGATCAAATATAAGATACAATTAATATTTTTATAAAATTGCATAAATATAAGACTACATGCAATAAGAATATTCATCCATAAAATATTATATAATAAAAACAAGAAGAAAGTAAAAACATGTAACCATACTTGAAACATCATTAAATCTTTGGAAGATTGCACCAAATCTTAGACCTATCTCAAGTAACAACTTTCCAAAAATGTTTGACCATTATCTTTTGTTGGAAGGGAGGATTACAACAATCTTGACATCTACCACATTCAAATCCCCTGAAGCTCAACAAAAGGCCCATCCTTTGGGACATATGTATTCTTTCCAACACTAACTTTTTAAAGACAACCCATTTTAACAAAGGTATTTTGAAGGATGCAACATACTCAATGTCCAACATAGTAGTTGCCTCAACTAAGAAATTAGATTTGTTAAAGTTCAAGCTCATTAAGGAGGAGTCATGAGACATGTTAAGAATATTCTTCCACTTAACCACATAAAATGAATCACCCAATACGAGTCCATTAACGTCAACACAAAGATACGACAACCCTCTTTATCTCCACCAAAATTGTTTTACCTCATTCTGTGAAGAATCTTTTACAATAATTACTTCATCACTACCTTATGAAAGTACTTTTTCACCTTTCAACAAGCTAAGAATAATATCCAACTTATTTTTCAAAGGATAAATTCATTTACCAATATAGAGAATTGGGCTTTCATTGTTTATTTATGCATATTTTGGACCTCTTTCAAGGTGAAAATTTGAGTGGGGACATCAAATTTTATTTTTTGACTACCATTCAGAACATTAAATTTAGTAGTTTCATATTCCATATTTTCCTTTAAACTTTAGCCTGTTCATACTAATAATGAAGCAAATAAACTCTAAAGCATAATGAAAGGAAGGGTTGAACACATTAAACAAACCATCATCTCCCACACCATACAAAGTCATTATCCAACGATAGGGTATTTCAGACTCTCATCTTTGTGCCCTTCCTCTTCGCACTACTCTTAATCTCCACGGTCAATTTCTTCCCTCTCTTGTGCACATGTTTCCTAGATTTCGCCATGCGAATGAATTGAAAGAGGAGGTATCCTAGAAAAGGTAAGGTGGGAGAGATGGAAATTGAAATGACCTTTCCAAATGGCATAAATGTCTTATACCACCATAAAAGATTCATAATGAAAAATATCATGAAGTCCAATGTCACACGATTCAAATTAATCATTCCCCGACGGAGATCCAAACCCCAAACACCTTGAGCAAAAAAGATACAAAATCACATTTGGAGGTGAATATAGACAATCACTTTTAAGCTTGAGTAAATCAATTTCACATAAATTGTTCATTGGTATTTACATTACAAGAGTGAGAAGTAGTCACCTTGGCTCCCTCCACATTTCCCTCAACACTCTCCTTTTAGATCTAAATGTAGGAGAAGCATAATGTGGTTCAAGGAAGAAATAAAACATTTTAATTTTATTTATTTTTTTAAATTTTTTTATTGATGATAAAGGTTGAGGGATCCTTTTCCCATCCATTGAAAGTAGCGATAGTACAAAAAAGGATCAAGGGGAACTACCAAGATCTGCACAGAAAATAACTCTTTAGCCATGAGTTAAGCCAAAATTAGAGGACAAACCTCAAGAAAACAACCAACAAGCATGACAAAATGACAAAAACTAGTTCAAAAATTAGCACCAAAAATGGGTACTACCTAGTACAATAACGTCTAAATACATCACTATGAAAGTAAGAAATAAAACAAGAGCATCAAGGAAAAGGATGGGTCCTCAACAAATCACTCACACCTGCTAATGCAATCACCTCAAAATCCAAGTCTACAAGGTCATTAGCTAAGAGCGGGAAGCTACGAGATAGGTTCAATTCAACACCATCAGTCAACTCAGTGACCCAATTGCCACTTCTAGAGAAGCCACCACCAACTTTCATCACATCACTCTTGATCAAACCAACATCTAGAGCTCCAAGACTACTACTTGGCATAAAGCCCTTTTTAATTTTCCTATGCTTAGGCAAGCCTACTTCCACATCTGGCCAATGAGCACCTAAAACCCATCCCTTAGAATGAGTGAAATAACCGCCCATGCCAATAGTTGACTGGGATGCCACAAATTTGCCACTCATGAGCTTTGATGAAGAGAGGAGCAAGTTCGAAGTACTAGAACTAGGAGAGAATTTCAAACTAGACCCAACCCCAACCGAGACATTTGGACCATCCTGAGTATTCCCACACATTCTTGCCAAATATTTTGCCACTGCCACACGTGAAGTCGATGAAAAGTGTTTAAATACCCTTGAGAGCAAAGGCAGAGGAGCAGTGTGTTGGTCCAAATTGAAAGGTGGACAAACCATCTCCTAGCTCAACTTACCATCCTGATAAAGGTTTTGAATGTAGCCAACATAGTCGACCAATTTCAAGAATCTACTCTTCGATTCCTGAAACACACAAAGAGGAATGAGTCCCCTTTGTTTAGACCCGAGAACAACAAATGAATGGGATAATTCAATTATAATTTCTCCACAACATTCACCAAGCCCAACTTGCACTTGGGACAAACATATTTGTCCACCACTATATGAGTTATCTCCTTATCACTTAGAATTCTTAATAGATTGCTTGTGAAATTGAAATAACATCTAAATTGACCTTGTTGCAAGTAAAAGACTGATTATAAACCTATCCCACAATCTCCCAAATAGCTTTGAGAACGAGACCAAAGGGAATATAAAATATTACCTTCATTCTACATTCTAAAACCTTCGCACCCTTCCCCACCCCCGCCACCCCTCTCTTCGCTCCACTCGCCCGCCCCGCCCCACTCGCCCGCCCCGCACCCCTCCCCCCCAAAAAAAAAAGCCATTTCTTGAGCTTTCGATTTTACCCAAAGTAAGGGCTTCAAGATAGCGAGCTCAAACTCCCTATTAAATTTCTTCTCTATTATGTGTTAAAATAACATTACAAAAGGGGAAAAGAAGATAGAGAAACCTTTACAAAATTAAGAGAGGGACAATCAACTCACCACTAAAGGAGACATCACCACACAAAGTTCCCAATAAATATCATGAGAGAGAATCCACCAACACTGATTAAACTAAAGGAGGGAAAAAATTCATACATGTATGCAATGAGCTAGGATTGACCTGCAACTTATCATATCTAAGAGATCCAAACTCGAAGACGGTAAATCAAATAGAACCCATTGATACTTAATGTATCGAGATATGACTAAATGGATCCACTAAACCTAGTAAGAGGAAAACTTATCATACAATATCAATGGAGAGGGTTCCAAAGCCTTTAAGAAATCAATAAAATAAAATTCTAGTATTTCCAAACTAGCAACACAAATTAAGGGAATAATTAAAAATAAACTAAAATGGAAAAGGAACCATGCTAGGCAAATGAGGGGCTAGGTTACCTAAGGTGTAAATTAGCAAGTTTGAAAAACTTTATAGCCACACTAAATATAAGTGTAGAGAAGATTCAAACAATGAGTTATATATTCATTCAAGCTAGTAATTATGCTACTTATTTCTATCAAATGAAAGATCTAGGGTTAAAACATACTTACCTTGATCAAACTTATCGAGCCTCAATCTCCCCCTTGGCCAATGGTGTTTTACGAGAGATTGTTGTAGTTGTAAGGATCATAAAGGTTGAATCAAGATCTAAGTTAAAAGGACTCCTATTGCATTTAATATTTCATAATACAAGTTTTTTCCCTTTAAGACAAGATATAAGCAATGACTTCTCCAAATGTAGACTCAAGAAGAATTACGAGCAATGGCAATGTGAAAATAAATGTTCCTCTCCATTGGAATAAAATGGAGACTTATATCTATAGTGATAGATGATCCTAACCCTTCTCAAAGTTTTAGTTGACACCATCAACCAACCTCGATGTAGTTGAAAATAAGATGGTTTATCCTTGAACTAAGTCAGCTAAGGCAGACTTAGTTACAAAGCATCTATTATAACTTTCAGACTACATTGACCTAGGTTGACTTAGTTTGAAATTTGGTTGGAGTCATGAAAACTCCATCGAGTCAAGCTGATATAGTTAAAAAATATAGGTTTTGATATAGTTACGGGTAACAAAGAGGAAGATTTTTTAGGGGATCAAGTTTGGGGGAAGTATAGTGGACATAAGCATGATAGATAAACAACAATGTCTCTCGCAAAGCACCATTGATCTACTCACCCCTTTTTCGATGCACCCTTTAAGACATGTACTCAGGGAGATTGAAAATCGACATGTTATTGCAAGATAGAAAGCATCTATAAATGATAAAGTTTAAAAATATTGTGTTTATACATATGCCCCACTCAAAGATCATCACATATCACCATAGTGTAACATGGAATGGTGCTTCCAGAAATAAAATAGCAACACATTAACTAAGCTAACTGAAAAATGAATTGTTGAAAGGAATGTTGGAAGTGAAGTAACTGAAAGTACCATATACACACATTGTCTTATCTTTATCGCTAAATGGTCACATGATGTATTTATAGTCTTGATCATGGAGGGTGTAATAATTGCATTGGTCAAACCCTAGGTATACAAGGCTAGAGAGCAAAACAAACAATTGCAACAAAATAAAAGTAAATGAAAACTTTCTAAACAAATTTAATTACTTAGAAAATTAGTAAGCCAGGATGACAAAAGCTAGGTTAAAACCAAAAGACCAAGATAAATGACAAAAAAGAGAGAAAATTAGGTAGCCAAAGAAACCAAGTCTACTAATGATCGAAAGACCCGAAAAAGTATCCAAAGTAAGAAAAGTAACAATCCATATCAAACCAAGAAAGCATGAAATAAAATAATGTAATCAACATCAACGTAAGAGAAGTAACCATCCATACTCTAACAAATATAGAAAAATAGAAGATAATTTAGAGAAACATGATAAAATGGCTCGCAAAAAGGTGAATAGAAAACTCAAGGTCCCAAACATAACCAAGGGAGATCTGAGAAAGATAAGGCAATAACTAAGAGAGCATCTTGCAACAACTCAAAAATGCAACTTCTATTCTAATGATAGATAAACTAAAATTATTGTATTCTGATTATGTCAATAGAAAAATGAAGAATAAGGAGTATATAAATTAAGAAAAGATTTAGAAACATGTCTGTCAAGGGGGGAAATGAAATGAGTGGTGGGGGAAAAAGGGCAATGCCAAGGTGAAAACCTTATCTTTACCAGAAACAAGACACTCACATCAATTTGGTGAGACTAAGAGACTTTTGACATCAATGACTTTTAGAGAACTCAATTGAACCATGCAAATGTGGGCTAACTAGTGAAGTACAAGTATCATCCCATGAAGGCTAGTATAGATTAACATTATAATGGACCTACCTTCCCACAACATGTTCTTCATTCCTCAAGACCCCTTACAAAGTCATCGATCTACTACGAATATTGGGTACTTGCATTGTAAAGTAGGTGGCACTATGAATATATATGAGAATGGAATCTCTTATCCCAATCTATTATCCTACTACACCCCAATGGAGCTTGGTTCTATCATAATTCCAACTCTAGAGTTTGAACTGTTAATGACCAGATTTACACCCTTTGCTGAGAAAAGGGATTGTTCAGGTCCTCTTGCTCAAAATCTGGTCCAACATGGGAACAATCCCAGGCTATGGATCACTTATGGTGGAGTTGAACCTTTAGAGAATGTCGGCTCCTCTTTAATGCTCACCTAAACTACTACTTGCACAGGTAAAAGAGTTAAAAAGAGGGAAACACCTCTTAAGAAGGCTAAAAAGGTGATGCACTGAGAGATTTAAAACGTTAACCTATAATTGCATAAAATAGATTGAATCCTTAAACACTACAGACCATAAAGGAGCGTAAAGCATGAATTAAGATCTATAATGCAAGCAAGGGATCAATATTATAGAAGCATATGAAAATGAATAACAAACATAGATAATTTCATATTAAAAATGACATAGAACACCACATCCTCTTCATTGTTAGATGGAGAACCGAATATAGAAGGCCTCAAAGGCACATACAAAATGTCTAGTCACACTTGTGAGGGGCACCTATTAAGGTCGAAGAATGAGAGAAATCCAACTGCTATTATTTCTATCCTATTACAAAATGGTTGTTTACAAAAGTAACAAATACCAATAATGAATGATAACCAACCCTCTCAAAAGGGGAAAAAAGGGATAATATAGGAGAGGGGGAGAAGAGAGAAGAGGGAGCACATCTTTTTAGATCTTTTGCTGAGCTGCCCCCTCACCATTCGATATCATCCATGAGTTGCCACCTATCAAGGGATGATCCATGATTTTTTGGTCTGATCATGACTAATCCATCATCAATCAGTTAGCCTACATTTGCTCCAGTTAGTCCTCAAGTTCTTATTGGCTGAGAGATCCACTAGAAGACAAGGGCTTGTTTTGCATGATGACAAAGTCATTTTGAGTGAAAATAGTGCCCTTAACTGCTTTTCCAACTACTAGCTCACCATCTTTATTTTGATTTCCCATGCCACCCTCCACCTGTGATCATTATGAGGACCAAATCTTCATATCTTTCTTGATAGAGTCATGGCATGCATGCTCTGAGTGATGGTTTGTCAAAGGTATGGCCATGTCCAAGGATGAGAGCCCCTCATAATACCATAAACCTACCATTATGCTTTGAATCCTGGACTTGGATTAACTTTGATCTATATTAGGTCTAAAAGACCTAATCTATCCTTGCAGAGCCTTAATGGCAAAACCTGATAACCAAAAAAATTTGTTCTGGTTCTTCTAGGATCTGCATCAAACTTGGCTCAATGTATTTCCACTAGCTTGGGTCAAACTCGAGTTTGGTTCTTTATATTTATTTGCTCGGGGTCAAAAATTGGCTCACTGACCTCCGTCGAAAAAATGTCTTGGGCTCTATTTATTCATTTACTGTTGACTATTGACTCAGGTCAGTCAACCAAATGAAGACACGTGGCAGCGTCGCTCTCGAGTTGAGCCCCAATGGCTTCTTGACCTTTCTGACCCCCACTCGTTGTTGATCTGTTTGCCTGATTAAACACGGATTGTTGGATCTTATGTTAGTTTGAACATGCTTGTGACACTTGTCAATCATGCCTTTGTACTTATGATCCTATCAGTCTGTCAGTGCTCGCACTTACGCCACATGGTGGCCTTCCAGGCCTTCTGAGTTCATTAACCCTTTTGACTCGTATGAGCTCCCACGTGCTTGGCACTTGTCATTTTCTCGTTCATCCTCAGGCTCCCGCTAAGGATTTTGAACCCAAACGGCTACTTAGAAGGCTTAAATTTGATGTTCGCGTGAATGTCTCTCATTTTTGACCAATTTTGAAAGTTTATATCTTGAAGCACAAGAAACATGAAGGCACCAAACTTGCAGGAAATGTTATTCTTACTAAAATGGATGAACCCATTTGATCTGCTGGCCTCGAGAGCTTTCTAAGTGAAGATATTGAATGCACAAGTTGGCTGGTCCATATCTGCTCCTACATGATGTCCTGACGATGATCGAGCTCATTTAGCTAAGTATGGAAAACATAGCAAAATCTGACTGAGGAGCCAACTTTGCTCATGCATAAATTCATTTGCATTTCAATGGAGGACCTGGGACTTAGCGCGTATGTTCTCATCACAAATGTGAACAAACCCATATGACCATTTTCCCTTGCAACTATCATATGTGCGAGATATGACTGCATCAATCTGCCTACTCGATTTTTCTACCATTGGACCCAAAACATCTAGATGAACACAATGAAGAATCAAATGAATACCATGCACTTTCATACTTATCCCAATAATTCTTGGCATCCATAGGGTCTCGACCTTTTCGAAATAGCCCCTTTGCCCTTTGAAAATGCCCTTCGGAACTTTGAAAAGTGTCCTCGAGGTATTTTGTCTTGGTCACTTTCTTGAAAGAAAATGACCCTTCGAGGAAATTGCTATGGACCTTTTCTCGAGAAAAATACCCTTCAGGGTTTTTGGAGAGGACACTTGCCCAAGAAACTGACCCTTTGAGATTATTGAAAATGACACTTTGTTGTAAAAAAAAAAACTCTCGGGAAAAAGTATAGGACACTTTGCTTGAAAAAGTGCCATTCAAGACGTTTGCCTTTGGACCATCTTCTCAAAGAAATACCTTTCGAGGTTTTTGTAGTTACCATTTTCTCGAAGAAATGCCCTTCGAGATTTTTGTTTCGGACAAATTGTTCGAAACAATTCTCGACACTTAGCCCAAAATAAGGTGGAACAACTTTTCTGAGGGAAATATGCCTTGTACTAACACTTGGCCAAAAATTGAAATGTTTGGCTAAGTGTAAACTTAGGCATATTTCTGGACCTGCTTCCTGCAACTATTCAACATCATGAAAACCTGCTTAAATTCCTCTCATTCTATCCAGAAACCAACTCAAACCATTTGATCATTGATCAATCAGGAACTTTGCTCAACATCTAGGCATGTTTTGTATGTGGGACAAAATTGGCCAATAGTTCTGGTGACTCATAGGGAAGCATGCCTGCCATGCTTGAGAACCCAAACCATTTGTCTTATCTAGTCCATTGGGCATGGAGTCATAAGTCTCTACAACTGTGCTGATCTGAAATTTGGTACAAAGTTGACCGCTTCTAGATAACTCATTTTGAAACAACAAGGACCACAAGAACAACAACATAAGGTAAAGGCAAGTGCATGTAGGCACTTGCAAGAAAGAAAGAACAACTAACCTAGTAAACAAATGTGCACCAAGGCACTTAGAGGAAAGTGTGAAATCTATTCTAATGTATATATAAGGTACAATTTACAAATTCTTCCCCCTAGATCAAATGGAAAAGATTTAACACCACTCACTTGTGACGGACTAGGACAGAGAACACCTTGCTTTCAAGAGCTTATCATAGGTAAGCTGAGATGCTTGATTGCTAATTCTTTTGGCATGCTTCCAAATGGATGAAATGGGACATGTCTCCAATGTATACATATTGGTCCATTCCTTCAAGGCTTGTTCCAGGTTGGACTATAGGGGCCCTTGCAACTTATCTAATAGCTCAACTTTGTGCTCTGAATTAAGCGCAACATATGAAGGCTCCTCTAAACTGGTGATTGGTTGATTGTCTATGCTTAGGTAGAAAAGCTCTAAGTCATCCCAAAAGGTAGTTTCCCCTTGGTCATCCGAGGCAATGCCAACTTCAACACCATCTTTGCTTTACTTGCTCTGAAAGGATCCATATGGTAGCTTACCAATCCACCTAACGCCCAAAATGTTATGTTCTTGTGGCTCTTGATCTAACCATTATTATTCATGCTTGAAGACATCAGTACTGCCTTCGATGGACATTTCATCATGGGACTGGTCAAACTCTTCAACCTGATTGGCAAGTTCATGTTCTGGAAGAAGCATAGGTTGGTTTAGAACCTCTACCTGGTTCATGAAGTCATGGTACAGTTATTGCCATACTTCATTCTGATCTTCCTTTTCCTCTTCCTCTTCATTATCTTCAACTAATTGATTGACTATGTCAATATCTGTACCTTGGTTATCATCATCTACAACCACACCAAAAGGGATCTCCTGGAACGAATCAAAATCTGCTTCGCTTTCAACTGTATTTTGAACACACATCTCTCCACATATGAAGGCATCAATACTGCCTTCAGGCTCTAAATCATCAAAACCATGCCAATAATGTTGTCTCCTAAAAATAACAGTCATTTTTGGAACAACATTTGAATTATTTTGGTTCTACAAACCAAAATAATATCTTCCATTTTCAAAATTTGTCTTATGTATTCAGATTTCTCAGTTTCAGAGCTTCTCAAAAAATCTACGGACTCTGCAGGCTTAAATCTACGGACTCTGCAGGCTTGAATCTACGGACTCAGCAGGAAGAAGAATCTACGGACTGTGTAGGAAAAGAAAAATCTACAGACTCTTGTAGGCGGTTTTCAGTCAAAAGAATTGATTTTCAACATTTGTTTATTTTCTGGGATTGGTTCAAAATTTTGGTTCATGTGGAAATCTTCATCGGCAAGCATCTGAGTGTAAAAAATTAATTTGAACCATTGAACCATTTTGGTTCAAAAGGTTCAACGGGTTCAAAGGTTCAATAGTCGGTTCAACCAAAGGAACAATTCAACGTCCAAGTTCAACCAAGTAGTTCAATGCTTTATTTCACTCAGATGGTTCATTTCCTTTATTTCAGCATCTTTTGGTTCAATCATTTGGTTTGTCAGTTGGTTTAAAGCTTTTTGGTTCAACGGTTCAATAGCAAGTTCATCGCTTTTTGGTTCAAAGGCGCTTGGCGCGCTTCATTGAACCTTTGAACCAAATGGTTCAACGCCCAAGTTCAACGAGCTTCACGACTTCTGTAGGAATTTTTCATCAGCAAACAATCAGCAGCAGGTTTAACGTTTGGTTCATCCTTTGGTTCAACTTCAAACAGTTCAAAGGCGGGTTCAATCAAGCGGTTCAACGCTTTCATCGGCTTTGCTTCAAAGGCTTGGCGCGCTTCATTGAACCTTTGAACCGGTTCAACAAAGGTTCATCGACTAAGTTCAAAGGTATGGTTCAATGCAAAAGAAGACTTTTCAAAGGACAAATGCCCTTGCGGAGGGCACTTAATCAATAAAAACACCTTTTTGGAGGATCATTTTTCTAAGAAGCCGAAAGGTAATTCTTTCAGATTTGTCTAAGGCATTTTAAATTTTTTGATTAAAGACTTGTTCAAAAAGACTTGGCGGGGAATTTCCCCCGGACTTTTTGCTTGGGGAATTTCACCCAGACTTTTTGCCCAGGGAATTTCACCCAGACTTTTTGTCCGCAGGAATTTTCCTTGGGGAAATGTCCACGGGAATGTTCAAAGGGGATAACCCGATGAAAAGCCCAGGGGGAAAGAAGTGAATGGCTCGAGGAAAAGCCCGGGGGAAATTTGCGAAGGGCCAACAAAAGACTCCGAAGGATCATTTCTCAGGGGCCGAAAGGGTAAAGTCCAGTCTGGAAAAGCACCAAGTGGAAAGATAAAAGAAGACCAAGATATGACGCGCCCGAACACGTCAAATTCAACACAATCAACTAGCCGTTGGAAACACAGTGACGGTCATGAAAACGTCAATTTCAAAGGCAGTAAAATAGTCGTTGATCCTTTGAACATACATAACAGAATACATTCATAATTTTCAAGGTCAAGACCAGCATAAAGCGGGGAAGAAACAAAACAACAATTTAAATCCAGGACCCGATTCAATTAGCCGGATAAGGAAGAACGATGAAGATAAGATCAGATTGCTAGGTGGAACATTGGAAGTTACAAACTTTCAATAAGCGCGACTTATTTCCTTGCATTGATAAAATCAAATGGGAAAAGGGCCCCTAAGTTCCAGCGTGTCTCCTTAACAGATTTCAATGCAAATTGATGTATTGATTGTTCCCAAGTCCTTTTTGAAGAGGCTATATAAGGGACTTTCTTCTATTGTAATAAGGATCTTCTTTTTGATAATCGGAACGAAACTCTGCCGAAATTGAGAGGCATCATTGAGACTTTGTGCTCAGTGTGTTTATCATATTTTGTTAATGAAAACAAGGGACTTTTTCAGACTTTGTGCTGTGATATCTTGTTTGTTTCATCGATTTAATAAGCAGAATTAGTAAATTTGTCAAGGTGTCCTGGAGAATCAACTGTGGAGAGACTTTGCGCCCCCATAGCTGCCTTCAATGTGTTTGTATTTTCATTGCTGTGTAAAGAACTTTGGAAAGACTGAGCTTTCATTGTTCTTCGTATATCACTCTTGAGTATTTCTTGCGCAGACTTTGTGCTGTGTCTTGATTTGTTGGTTACCATACTTCAGTCATATTCTGCTTTTATTTTCAGGAGTATTCTCGTGATTGGTTGAATAGTTATTCTGAAAGAAAAGGTGTGCTGTCTGTCATTCTCTTGAGTTCTTCCTTTGTTTTGTATACATCATCTCTGAAGAAAAAGAGATGGATGTCTGGTCCTACCCTTGAGTACTATTTTCTGTTCATATATATACATAGCATATCCATAGGGAACCTCCCTTTGATGAAAGGAGAGAGAAGTCTCCTTCTGATGTGATAAACTTACACATTAGGATGACTAATCTTCTTGCTTTGGCTGATAAGACCTATTTTGTTTACCAGTACGCTGATAGACAAAATAATCAACCAACAGTTTTTGGCAACTCCGCTGGGGAATTACCCATTATCCATTTATAGTCTATCCATTCCATTCACCTCCACACCACAAGAAAAGAACACACAGTTTAAAGCCTCAAGCTTTAACTGAAGCAAAGTCAATTCTTTTCAAATTTTGTTTTACAAATCTGGCAGATTCAAGATATACACGAAGTTAAAGGGCTAAAGGTGTCGTTGATCTTATGTTCGAGCAAGTACAACAAAGTGATTTTGATCTGTTTTCTTCACCATCTCGTCTACAACGAACTAAGAGCTTCTCTCCTACTAAAACCAGATCTCCATTACCAGGCGAAATATCAACTTCTGTTGTTGATAAAGCTTCGCCTATAATTACCCCATTGAGATTTGTTATCCCTCTTTTTCACCACCCTATAATGACAGTTCAAGGTCCCTGGGGTAATGCTTTTGGCCCTCTCAATCGTACTCCTCTACATGAACTTCCACGCAGTTTTAGGAAGAATTTCTCGAAATTCCACGGTGATGGGAAAGTTCATCCTAATGAACATATTGCAGCATTCAGTATCACTTGTGAAGTAATTGGGGTAGAATTTAAAGATGTAGCAGTAAGGCTTTTTGTTGAAACACTACAAGGTCCTGCTACAGATTGGTTTTACCATTTACAGGCTCGATCTGTGACTGATTGAAATACTTTGAAAGATAAGTTTGAAGCCAGATTCAAACCTGCAGAAGATGCACATACACTTCTGGCTCAACTTACACAAATGAAAAAAGAGTCACATGAGCCTACGAGAGACTTCATAGCTAAATTTGACAAGTTGAGAAACATAATTCCTATGATTGCCAGACCTACAGTTGAAAATCTTAAATGATTTTTCATTAATTCTCAGCTCCCTGAAGTCAATTTTCTCTTGAGACGTGCTGGCCAAATAAATCTTGAGGCAGCTCAACTTTTGGCCACTGAAGTAGAAGATGATCTCATATTAGCAGGGAAAATAAAAAGAGATCCCAATAGAAATAGAGCTTCATCATCATCTGAATTTGCATTTACAAGCGCCACAGATCCAATGGTGCAGAAATTAGTGAATGAGCTCCTTGCCCTCAAAAAGCAAATGGCTCAAGGAATGTCTTCTGCTCCTACATACAGAAAAACATTCCCAAATCAGTCATATCAGGGCAATGTTGCCAGAAACTAAGGACAACAAAATCGTCTTCCTCCTCCATAAGGAAAACTTGTCTTGGAAGCTCCTCCAACTAATTCAGCAATGGGATATCTTGAGACAGAATCAGATTTTTCTTATCAACCTAAATTATATCAAAAAAATGATGCTGATATCATTGAAGACAGTCAAGAAGAATCAGCAGGCGACTCCCACATTGGTTTCCTAAATTATCAGGATGAACCTGGAAGTAAAGGAGAAGCTTCAGATGGATCATATGCAATGTTTACTAGATCTAAGAATCAATCAGTCCAGCACGCTGATAAAGGAAAAATAGAAGAGCAATCACAGCCAACAGTCACAATTGCCAAGCGTGGAACAGTTCTGTCCTTTCAACCAAAAGATCCAGTAATCACTCAAAAGGTAAATACATCTGTTGCTCCTTCCCCTTCTACTTCTAATTCGCAAATCAGTATACCTCCCATCTCTTCTAAAACTCAGAACGTTGAAGTATCTTTCTCTGTACCTAGTTCGATTCAGACATTTGACATAATTGATCATGTCAAAAAGACAAAAATACAAATGTCTGAATTTGAGTACTTGCAGTCCAATCCGGATCAACTGAATAAGTTGGTCCAATATGTTAAAAATCAAACCGTCCCTGTAGTGCAAAAGGTCCAAAAAGTGATTTTTGATTCCCCAATAAATACACCTAGTCCAAATAATCTGATTATTACTCCTCTAGCTGCTTCTGGGAAAATAGAACCCTTCTATGTTTTCCTGTTAATCAATGGCCACAAGCTGAGTAATTGTATAATAGATTCAGGGGCATCTGACAATGTCATGTCTGTCAAAGTCGCTGAATCTTTTGGTCTCACATTAACCAAGATGTTTGGCAGATGTTTCTCCATGGAGAACAAACAAGTGCCATTATTGGGGCAGATCAAAGATGCTCAATTTGCATTTGCAGCCTTTTCGGAAAAGAGGATTAAAATGACTGTATTAGTGGCTGAAGTTCCAGCATCTTATGGTATTTTACTTGGACGAAATTTTTGTAAGGACGTGGGAGGAGAGCTAAACATGGATCTATCTGAGGCAAAGATCCCTATACAAGGCGTGATGAAAAGATTACTTCTTGAAAATGAAGCAAAGTATATAGTCACCAAGACGTCAGCTCTTGAAGCTCAAATCTTTTTTGAATCCGCAGGTATAGGTAATTATTTTTTATATACAGATCATGAAGAAAGACCCTCCATCTCTGATGAGGGAAACTCTGAAATAAAGCCAGTGTTTGATGAGATTTGGACTCTAGAATTTGACGGTAGTTGTTCTTCTTCTAGTTCTGGAGCCAAAATTGTTTTGATATCTCCTCAAGGAGATATGTTCCCTTCATCATATAAGTTACAGTTCAGCAACACAAATAATATAGCTGAATATGAATCGTTGTTGCTGGGCATGAAAGCTGCTCAAAAAAGAGGTATCAAGTGTTTTCATGCTAAAGGGGACGCCGAATTAGTGGTCTGCCAAGTGAGAAATTTATATCAAACTAAGAATGAAAGGTTGCGCCATGACCGTAATCTTGTTTGGGATCAAATTGAAAGCTTTGATGCTTTCAACATTTCTTCCATTCCAAGAGAATACAATGATAGAGCTGATGCACTTGTTTCAGGAACTCTTTTAGTTCCACATTTTGATTTTAAAGAAGCCAAATATACCATTGAGCTGATCTATAGGCCCAGTGTTCCTGATAATGCTGATCATTGGCAAATTTTCAATGATGATAATCAGATCATTGCCTTTTTGGAAAGAAAAGACAATTTTGAACAGCTGTATTTTGAAGGCAGCGAATCTCAAAAGTTTGAATTAATTTCTGAATCTAGTTCAGATGTAAATGAAGAGTTTATATAGCTGAAAGGAAATAAAATTCCTAAAGGCTTGGTTTCTCTCGAAAAGTTGTTTGACAAGCATGATAGATTCGTCAAGCAACAACAGACAGATTCGAATTTCTCTCAGGGATTTGACCAAGTGAATCTGACCAATGAAGAAAATACAAAAATGGTCAACATTGGTAAGTGCTGTACACCTGAAGAAAAAATTAAATTTACTTCTTTGCTTCATCAATACATTGATGTCTTGGGATATTCATACGAAGATCTGAAGTCTCTCATTCCTGATGAAATCTGTCATCATATTCCTCTCAAGGCTGATTTAATGCCTTACAAGTAGAAATCCAGACAATACAATCCAAAGTTTTCAGGTACAATTATGTCTGAGATTCAAAAAATGTTAAATGTTAGAATTATTTTTCCAATCCATCATTCTACATGGATTGCAAATATAGTTCCTATAAAGAAGAAAAATGGCAAAATCCGCATTTGTATTGATTTTCAGAATCTAAATCAGTCTTCTTTGAAAGACAATTACCCTTTGCCAATCATGGACCAAGTGCTCCAAACAATAAAAGGATCAAAAATGTTATCAATGTTGGATGGATTCTCAGGCTATAACCAAGTTGAAGTTGTTGACACTGATCAATACAACACTGCATTCACCACGCCTTGGGGTACTTTTGCATATAAAAGAATGCCTTTTGGATTAATAAATGCTGGCGCTACATTTCAGAGAGCTATGGATATGACTTTTAAAGATAAAATTGGCAAATTCATAGTTGTATATCTTGATGATTTAACTATCTTTTCAAGTGTCGATTTGATCATATGCGCCACTTGCAACAAGTGCTGGAGCGCTGCCAGAAAAATGGTATTTCTTTGAATCCTAAAAAGTCTGTTTTTGGAGTGACAGAAGGAAAACTCTTTGGACACATTGTGTCTAAAGAATGCATAAAGATTAACTCAAACAGAGTCAAGTCTATTCAAGAGCTGAATTTCCCTGCAAGTAAGAAAGTTGTCCACTCTTTCTTCGAAAAAGTGAATTTCTTACGGAGATTCATCCCCGAATTTGCTGAGAAGACAAGACACATTGTAAATATGATGAAAAGAAAGATTACCTTCCGCTGGACCAAAGAAGACAAAGCAACATTTCAAGATATCAAAGTCGCTATTGCTCACGCCCCCACCTTGGTCTGTCCAGATTACCATAGAGATTTCACTATATACAGATATGCATCTGAGCATACTCTTTCAAATATTCTTGTCCAACAAGACAAAGAAGGTATGGAATCTCCCATCTCTTTCATGAGTTGCCCTCTAAAAACTCATGAATTGAAGTATTCGAATATAGAGAAGCACACCTATGCCTTGGTAAAAGCAGTCAAACACTTTCGCTTCTATATTCTGAATTCACATACTACTGTCTTAGTTCCTGACAGTACAATCAAGTCTATTTTAACTCAACAGGAGTTTGGCACAAAGAGAGGTAATTGGATTGCAAAGATTCAAAAATTTGATCTGGATATGAAGCCAACAAAGTTGGTCAGAGGTAAAGGTCTTTGTCAATTAATAGTTGATAATAAGCTAGAAGATACACAACTTGAAGACGTTGAAGTAGACAATATGCCAACAGTCCTTTTTGTTTCTACTACCAATGAATGGTATCCAGATATTGCCTATTTTTTGACTCATGGAGAATGTCCTGCTCATTTGTCTTACAAAGAGAGGAGAACCATCAGATTGAAAGCTGCAAATTTTGTCCTTTGGGACAAGGGCCTGTACAAAAAAAACATAGATGGAGTTTTTCTTCGCTGTGTAGATAAAGAACAACAGACCCAGCTCTTAAATTTTTTTCATAATCTAGCTTGTGGAGGACATTTTTCTACTCCTGTGACCGCTCACAAAATTCTGAGAGCCAGGTATTATTGGCCGACTCTTTTTCAAGATGCACATAAATGGGTAAGGAAATGTGAACTTTGCCAGCAATTTGTTGGAAGACCCAAGTTGGCTGCTCTGCCTCTTAAGCCAGTAATCATAGAAGAACCTTTCCAGCAGTGGAGACTCGATTTTATTGGGACAATAAATTCATCATCAAGCGCTAGACATGATTATGTCCTTACAACGATTGATTATTTCACTAAGTGGGTAGAAGCAATCCCGACAAAGCATGCTACCTCAGAAGTTGTATGCAATTTCTTAAAAGAGAACATCATTTCCAGATTTGGAGTCCCACTCAAAATTGTTACTGATAATGCAGTTTGTTTCACCTCTCAAAAAATCACACAATTCTTTTTTTATTATAGAATTACGCTTTCTCATTTTTCTGATTATTTTCCGCAAGGGAATGGACACGCTGAGTCCAGCAATAAAAATTTGGTAACTATTATCAAGAAACTTGCAGATGATAATCAAAGGACGTGGCATAAAGCATTGGTAGACGCTCTGTGGGCTGACAAGATCACGCCAAAAAGGACAATTGATATGTCTCCTTTTCAACTTCTCTATGGTATTAATGCTGAGATACCAATCACTTTAGAGTTATCAGCCTTGAAATTGGTGAAGGCTATTGAAGATCAGACATATGAGAGTTTTTTTGACAAAAGAATCATGTACTTGACTTAGCTGGAAGAACAAAGAACGATGGTGGTGGATAGAATTGTTGTTCATCAAAATCTGATAAAAAAATCTTTTTGATCAAAAACCCAGAAATCGTGATTTTCAGATTGAGGATAAAGTCCTGTTGTGGGACAAAAGAAGAGATCCAAAAGGGACGCATGGAAAGTTTGACTCCCTTTGGAGAGGCCCATTCATAATTCATTAGCACATGGGTGAAAATAGCTTTTTGTTGAAATACCAAGATGGCACACTCTTTTCTCTGCCCCATAATGGGCAGCATTTGAAACACTTCAATTCTTGAAGTGTCAGACCATTACCTCTGTATATATGTATACTTGTACAATTTTAATTTCTATTTTGTTTTGTTTGTTTTCGTTCTTGTTGCCTTTCATTTCTGGAAAGCATGACTCCGAAGCCCAATGGTACACTTGAAGACACTGGAGTTTCTGAATTCTACTCCTTTCAATTCGTTTTGCAATTGACAGAAGTTCCCCAACTGGAGCCAGCTGTTGTCTTCTAAAAATAACAGTCATTTTTGGAACAACATTTGAATTATTTTGGTTCTACAAACCAAAATAATATCTTCCATTTTCAAAATTTGTCTTAGGTATTCAGATTTCTCAGTTTTAGAGCTTCTCAGAAAAATCTACGGACTCTGCAGGCTTGAATCTACGGACTCTGTAGGAAGAAGAATCTACGGACTGTGTAGGAAAAGGAAAATCTATAGACTCTTGCAGGCGGTTTTCAGTCAAAAGAATTGATTTTCAACATTTGTTTATTTTCCAGGATTGGTTCAAAATTTTGGTTCATGTGGAAATATTCATCGGCAAGCATCTGAGTGTAAAAATTAATTTGAACCATTGAACCATTTTGGTTCAAAAGGTTCAACGGGTTCAAAGGTTCAATAGTCGGTTCAACTAAAGGAACAGTTCAACGTCCAAGTTCAACCAAGCAGTTCAATGCTTTATTTCACTCAGATGGTTCATTTCCTTTATTTCAACATCTTTTGGTTCAATCATTTGGTTTGTCAGTTGGTTCAAAGCTTTCTAGTTCAATGGTTCAACAACAAGTTCATTGCTTTTTGGTTCAAAGGCGCTTGGCGCGCTTCATTGAACCTCTGAACCAAATGGTTCAACGCCCAAGTTCAACGAGCTTCACGACTTCTGCAAGAATTTTTCATCAGCAAACAATCAGCAGCAGGTTCAGCGTTTGGTTCATCCTTTGGTTCAACTTCAAACAGTTCAAAGGTGGGTTCAATCAAGCGGTTCAACGCTTTCATCGGCTTTGCTTCAAAGGCTTTGCATGCTTCATTGAACATTTGAACCGGTTCAACAAAGGTTCATTGACTAAGTTCAAAGGTATGGCTCAATGCAAAAGAAGACTTTTCAAAGGACAAATGCCCTTGCGGAGGGCACTTAATCAATAAAAACACCTTTTTGGAGGATCATTTTTCTAAGAAGCCGAAAGGGAATTCTTTCAGATTTGTCTAAGGCATTTTAATTTTTTTGATTAAAGACTTGTTCAAAAAGACTTGGCAGGGAATTTCACTCGGACTTTTTGCCCGGGGAATTTCACTCGGACTTTTTGTCTGCGGGAATTTTCCCCGGGGAAATGTCCGCAGGAATGTTCAAAGGGGATAACCCGAGGAAAAGCCCGGGGGGAAATAAGTGAATGGCTCGAGGAAAAGCCTGGGGAAAATTTGTGAAGGGCCAACAAAAGACTCCGAAGGATCATTTCTCAGGGCCCGAAAGGGTAAAGTCCAGTCTGGAAAAGCGCCAAGTGGAAAGATAAAAGAAGACCAAGAGATGACGCGCTCGAACACGTCAAATTCAACACAGTCAACTAGCTGTTGGAAACACAGTGACAGTCATGAAAACGTCAATTTCAAAGGCAATAAAATAGCCGTTGATCCTTTGAACATACATAACAGAATACATTCACAATTTTCAAGGTCAAGACCAGCAGAAAGCGGGGAAGAAACAGAACAACAATTTAAATCCAGGTCCCGATTCAATTAGCCAGACAAGGAGGAACAATGAAGATAAGATCAGATTGCCAGGTGGAACATTGGAAGTTACAAACTTTCAATAAGCGCAACTTATTTCCTTGCATTGATAAAATCAAATGGGAAAAGGGCCCCTAAGTTCCAGTGTGTCTCCTTAACAGATTGATGTATTGATTGTTCCCAAGTCCTTTTTGAAGAGGCTATATAAGGGACTTTCTTCTATTGTAATAAGGATCTTCTTTTTGATAATCGAAACGAAACTCTGCCGAAATTGAGAGGCATCATTGAGACTTTGTGCTCAGTGTGTTTATCATATTTTGTTAATGAAAACAAGGGACTTTTTCAGACTTTGTGTTGTGATATCTTGTTTGTTTCATTGATTTAATGAGCATAATTAGTAAATATGTCAAGGTGTCCTGGAGAATCAACTATGGAGAGACTTTGTGCCCCCATAGCTGCCTTCAGTGTGTTTGTATTTTCATTGCTGTGTAAAGAACTTTGGAAAGACTTTGAGCTTTCATTGTTCTTCGTATATCACTCTTGAGTATTTCTTGCGCAGACTTTGTGCTGTGTCTTGATTTGCTAGTTACCATACTTCAGTCATATTCTGCTTTTATTTCCAGGAGTATTCTCATGACTGGTTGAATAGTTCTTCTAAAAGAAGAGGAGTGTTGTCTATCATTCTCTTGAGTTCTTCCTTTGTTTTGTATACATCATCTCTGAAGAAAAAGAGATGGATGTCTGGTCCTACCCTTGAGTACTATTTTCTGTTCATATATATACATAGCATATCCACAGGGAACCTCCCCTTGATGAGAGGAGAGAGAAGTCTCCTTCTGATGTGATAAACTTACACATTAGGATGACTAATCTTCTTGCTTTGGCTGATAAGACCTATTTTGTTTACTAGTACGCTGATAGACAAAATAATCAACCAACAAATAAGTCTAATCAAAACCTAAATTTTCCCCTTTTAAAGGAAGTGGACTGTGTATCATGATTTCTTCATCATAGATACTTGTGTTGTCCTCTTCAAGCTCAAATTTGGTTGCAAGTTCCTCCTTTATTATTTATAAAACTGGCTCTTCTTTCATGAGGGAGAAGGTGAATAAGTTCACTTTGCCTACAGTTCAGGGGATCATCCTTCCAACTGGGGACCTTGAAGGCTCCCTTAGGTGGTTCTTGTGGAAGGGAGGGGGAGTTTTGAAACTTTAGTAGGGTAAGCTCATTGAGCAAAGCTAACACCTCTTTTCTTCAGACTGATTCCTGGATCATCTCGGTTGGCACTTCTTCTTTCTGCTTTGTGCCATTCTTGATTGATTTCCATGAGGGGAAAGCATAAGGCTTGGCCACCTTCTCCTTTTCTTGAATGGGTGAGGGAATGGGTGCTTTCACAAGAGAGGATACGACACAGTTAGAATCATTGGCATAGGAGAGGATCCAAGATGGGATGACTTCATGATCTTTAGTTGATAAGGGTGAGATTTGACAAGGTTTATTAGGGGGTTGGGTTTGGGCATGCATAGGAGTAGGAGAGAGAAATTGGGGTCTAGGTTTGGCCACTCTCATTAAGAGCAGTTGCTAATCATTTTCTTTTCTGGCTTGGTCCTGCCTAACCAAGCATTCCTCTTGAAACCTCAACTCCTGATCCTGAACATAACCCAGATACTCAAGATTTTGCTATTGCTTATAAAAGTCTTCCTCCCTATCAACCTCTCTTAATTTTCTCTCAAAATCAAGCATCATCTCTTTGAGGCTCATTTTCAGTTGACTAGAGAGAGGCAGACTCTGACAAGGCTGGTACATCGAATTTTGAGGGCCACTTGGGGCAAAGCCATGAACATTGCTAACTTGATATGAAGGATAAGGAATGAAGGAACACACATTTTGATCAAATGGGTGATTATACATACTAAATGATGATGATTAAGCACCTGGGATGCTTATGTTCGCTGATGTTCGTAGTTGAGTCGCCATTAATACTAACTTGATTTCTTCCAAAATTCGATTAAAGGAAAGACACACCAACCATATTTCCACTCTTTTGGACCTTGGTCCCATCGAGCATGCCAAAAACTGTTAATGACCATATTTGCACCCTAGTCAAGAAAGGGGATTGTTCAGGGCTTTTTGTTGAAAATCTGGGCCAACATGGGAACAACCCCAGGCTGTGGGTCACCTATGGTGGGGTTGAACCTTCGGAGAAGGACAACTCCTCTTTGATGCTCACCTAAACTACTACTTGCACAGGGAAAAGAGTTAGAAAGAGGGAAAAGGCTCCTAAGAAGGCTAAAAAGGTGATGTACCGAGAGATTTAAAGTGTTAACCTATAATTGCATAAAATAGATTGAATCCTTAAACACTATAGATCATAAAGGAGCATAAAGCATGAATTAAGATCTATAATGCAAGCAAGGGATCAATACTATAGAAGCATAAGAAAAGAAATAACATATAGAGACAATTTCACATTCAAAATGACACATAATACCACATCCTCTTCATTGTTAAATGGAGAACCGAATATAGAAGGCCTCAAGGGCACATACAAAATGTCCAGTCACACCTATGAGGGGAACCTATTAAGGTTAAAGAATGAGAAAAATCTAACTGCTATTATTTCTATCCTATTACAAAATGGTTGTTTACAAAAGTAGCAAATACTAGTAATGAATGATAACCAACCCCCTCAAAAGGGAAAAAGAGGGATAATATAGGAGAGGGGGAGAAGAGAGAAGAGGGAACACTTCTTTTTAGATCTTTTGCTGAGTTGCCACCTCACCATCCATGAGTTGCCACCTGTCAAGGGATGCTCCAGATCTTTTGGTCCAATCATGACTAGTCCATCATCAATCAGTTAGCCTGCATTTGCTCCAGTTAGTCCTCAAGTTCTTCTCATTAGCTGAGAGATCCACTAGAAGACAAGGGCTTGTTTTGCATGATGACAAAGTCATTTTGAGTGGAATTAGTACCCTTAACTACTTTTCCAACTGCTAGCTTGCCATCTTTGTTTTGATTTTGCATTCCACCCTCCACCTGTCATCATTATGAGGACCAGATATTCATATCTTTCTTGATAGAGTCATGGCATGCATGTTCCGAGTGGCGGTTTGTCGAAGGTATAGCCATGTCTAAGGATGGGAGCCTCTCATAATATCATAAACCTACCCTTATGCTTTAAAACTTGGACCTAGATTAACTTTGATATATACTAGGTTTAAAAGACCTAATCTATCTGTACAAAGCCTTAATGGTGGAGCCTACTAACCAAAACCTCATTATGGTTCTACTGGGATCCGCATCGAACTTAGCTCCATGTATTTACACCAATTCGGGTCAAATTTGAGCTTGGTTCTTTATATTTGTTTGCCTAGGGTCGAAAAGTGGCTCATCGACCTCTGTCAAAAAAATGTCCCAGGGTCTATTTGTTCATTTGCCGTCGACTATTGACTTGGGTTAACCAAATGAAGACACTTGGCATCCTTGTGCTTGGGTTGAGCCCCAATGGCTTCTTGACCTTTCTGACCCCCATTTTTTATTGATGTATTTGCTCGATTAAACACAAATCATTAGATCTTATGTCAGTTTGAACGCGCTTGTGACACTTGTCAATCACGCCTTTGTAGTTAGGATGCTATCAGTCTATCAGCTCTCGTGCTTATGCCACATGGTGGCCTTACGAGCCTTCTGAGTTCATTAACCCTTTTGACTTGTACGAGATCCCATGTGCTTGACACTTGTTGGCTGCTTTTTCATCCTTAGGTTCTCACTAAGGATTTTGAACCCAAACAACTACTTAGAAGGCTTAAATTTGACATTGGTGCAAACATCTCTCATTTTTGACCAACTTTGTAAGTCACATGAAGGCACCAAACTTGTAGGAATTGTTCTTCTTACTAAAAGGGACGAACCCATTTGATCTGCTAGCCTCAGGAGCTTTCTATGTGAAGATATTGAATGCACAAGTTGGCTGGTCTATCTCTGCTCCTGCGTGACATCCTGGCGATGGTCAAGCTCATTTAGCTAAGTATGGAAAACATAGCGAAATATGACTGAGGAGCTAAATTTTCTCATGCATAACTCCATTTGCGCTTTGGCAGAGGACTTGGGACTTAGCGTATATGATCTTAGCACAAATGTGAACAAACCCATACAACCATTTTTTCCTTTAACTACTACACGTGCGAGATATGACTGCATCAATCTACCTACTTATTTTTTTTGCCATTGGACCCAAAACATCTAGATGAACACAATGAAGAATCAAATGATTACCATGCACTTCCATACTTATCCCAAGCATTCTTGACATCCATAGGGTCTTGACCTTTTCGAAATAACCCCCTTTGCCCTTTGAAAATGCCCTTTGGAACTTTGAAAAGTGTCCTCTGGATATTTTGTCTTGGTCACTTTTCCAAAATAAAATGACCCTTTAGGGAAATTGCTATGGACCTTTTCCTGAGAAAAATACCCTTCATGATTTTTAGAGAGGACACTTACTCGAGAAATTGACCCTTCGAGATTATTGAAAAGGACACTTTGCTACAAAAAAATAACCCTCAGGAAACCATATAGGACACTTTGCTTGAAAAAGTGCCCTTCAAGACTTTTGCCTTTGGACCATCTTCTCAAAGAAATACATTTTCGATTTTTTGTAGGGTCCATTTTCCCAAAGAAATGCCCTTTAGGATTTTTGTTTTAGATAAATTGTTTGAAACAATTCCTAACACTTAGCCCAATATAAGGTGAACAACTTTTCCGAGGGAAATATGCCTTATACTAGCACTTGGACAAAAATTGAAATGTTTTTCTAAGTGTAAACTTAGGCATATTTCTGGACCTACTTCTTGCAATTGTTTGGCATCATGAAAACTTGCTTGAATCCCTCTCATTCTATCTAGAAACCAGCTCAAACCATTTGATCATTGATCAATCAAGAACTATGCTCAACATCTAGGCAAGTTTTGTATGTGGGCCAAAATTGGCCAACATGAACTTTGACGAGGATAGGCGATGTGCCAAATAAAGATAACATATTTTAGTATGATCTAAATTTTAAGATTATATTTGACTTTTAATCATTGATTTTTGTTGTCTGATATGGATTTTAAATCTTTTGGCTTTTTCGATTCCTCCTCCATATAGATTTGGAAAGCCAAACATGGGTGCTAAAAATGACTATCACAAGGGAGCTTACCCTTGGTGACTAGAGAATATAACTTAAAGAAGATGGTATTGAAGACTTCTAAAATTGTACATTAGCAGAGAGTTTAATCTCAAAATTAACCTTGGTGTGCCCAAAATGATGTAGATTAGGGGAGATGATAGAAATGAGCATATAACGATTGGGTTGTCACAAATTACAAAAAATGTTTTAATGAATATGGTACAATGACAAGTATGCATGAATCATCATCATGAGAAATGGTGTATGTGAATGAAGACATGATAATAGATTGTTGAGTTTTATGACAAAAGAATATGACAAACTTTAAGTATATGAATACACAACTCTTGACCATTGCTTTATCTTTTAGGGAAGACATATAGCTAAGGTTGAGGATAAAATCAATTTATGAAATGAATTTATGACAATTTGTGAGGAAGGCTTGGTCTTATCCAAGGTCTTACAATGCAACTCACAAACTAGGAAATCAAGAGGCATAAATTATTTTAAAAAGGTACATTAAATTGATAATAATAGAGCCAAGAACTTGATAGACTCTAAGTTTGATTAAACAAGAAAACAAGTGCTTATGAGGAGCAGTCGGGTCTTATTCATGGTCTTACAATGCAAACTCATTGAAAACCAAGTGGTGTTAAAAGCACCAAAAAACTAAAATTAGGCACTGAGGCTAATGTGTTAAAAAAATAAACCCGATGGTGTGAAAAGAGATGAAGTTGATGTTATGTTGCACAATATAAAGTCTAAGTAAGACTTGCAAGAAATGTTAGCTCCAGAGTATATATAATAATGTATAAACATGCAAGTACAGTATACATTTAATTTAACAAAACATTTCTTCAAAAATTGAGCATTTAGTGGTTCTTTTAAGATGTGTCCATCATTAGTTTGTTATTTGTAATTACTAGATCCAAATAATGTTGTTGACTAGGTGAGGACCCCACCACTTTTGGATGTACTTAACTTCTTTATCATGTGTGTAATCTAAATTAAACACTAAGTCTCCAACATTTAAAGTATGGAATTTGACTTTTTTATGTTGTGTAGTGATGTGAGATTTGTATTGGAGGTTATGTTGTAATGCACCCATACGTCGCTCATCAAGGAAGTCTAAGGCATGAAGACGGGTTTTATGAAGCTCTTCATCAGGAATGTTTCCATGAAGATTAATGCACAAGGAAGGTAACTCAACTTATAGTAGTAAGAAAACTTCAAAACCATATACTAACTAGAAGGGAGTTGCCCTAATTAAAATGCAAATGCTAGTATGATAAGCCCAAAGTGCAGGATAAAGCTTTAGGTGCCAATCAAAATGAGAATCCTTAATAATCTTTTATAAGATTTTGTTAATAATTTTTTAGTGGCTTCAGCTTGACTGTTACACTGAGGGTGATATGGTCTAGAAAACTTATGTGCAATTTTGAATTTTGCATATAGTTGTTTCATGTCTTTGTTTTTGAAGTTCCACCATTATCAAAAAATTATGGCGTGAGAAATCCCAAAATGATAAATTATTTGATTAAGAATGAATTTTGAAATAGTGATGCCAGTAAAATTTACTAGAGGTATAGCTTCAACCCACTTGATACAACAGTTGGTTGCAATAATGATGAAGACATGGCCATCATTTGATCTAGGTAATTGTCTAATGAGATCTAATCCCCACATAGAAAATGGTCAAAGAGACTCTAGGGTTTGAAGTTTAGCTAAAGGATAATTAATGTGATCATCATGAAGTTGGCAAGGATTACATTTTTTAGCAAATGTAATGGCATTTTTTTCAAAAGTAGGCCAAAAATAACCCACATGTAGGTATTTGCAGGTTGTAGCATGTTTGCTACAGTGACCACTGCAAATGCCCCCATGTGATTGCTCATAAGGGTAGGAACTCCATCTTGAGTAACCCAACGGAATAGGGTACTTTGGCATTGCGATAATAAAGGATATTATATTGAAAGACATTTGCATCCCTGTTTGTGAATTTGGATATTTTAACGTGAATCAACCTCTGGAGGATAAGTATGTGTAATGTCCCATTTTTCGAATTAAATAAAATCAGGAGACCCTTAACCTATCCGTGGTTTCAAATTAAATAAAATCAAGAGACCATTCATCTATCTGTGATTTTTTACAGGCAAAAGAGGTAAAAAAGGAAAATAATTTAATAATAATGTTTTAAGTTGTCCTCAATGTCACTTAATTCAATAACACGAAAATGACATTTATTTACTATTATTAAGTGGGGCCAAATAATATTAATTAATTACATGGTCAAAAAGTAAAAAGTAATTATTATTATGAGGAAAAAAGAATATTTAATTAAAAAGTAATTTTTATTACTTTAGGGTTAGGGCGAAACTGGGAAAGTGAGTTTTATAAAAGGATAAAAGGGCAATCATTATTCGTTATGATTGATAATTCACTTTTACCAATTCTCAACAAAATTCTAGAATTCTTTCACTTCTACTTGAGGATGAAAAACCTTCATTGTAGCTGGATTAAAGGATGAAACCTCTCTAATCCATAGTGATAATTCCGTATAGGGATTGCAATTGAGCAACTCAATAGGTTATTTACAAGAAGTTAGAAAATCAGGGTTTGTAGGGAGCTACCATTTATTTTCAGAGGTTGTGAAGCTATCGGGTCAAGGAAAAATTCTAGAACCAATTTCATAGGATTTACCCTAGATGGGAATCATCCCCTTTTGTTATAGTTTTGCTATCCCTACCTGTAAAACTCAAAATTCATAATTTTTTAAAAGGAAATATTTCAGTGGTATCAGAGTCATTTTCTTGCTACCCTGTGAACCATGGGGTCACTACATAAGGATATTATGACCAATTTTGATTTATACAAAACTCTTCCAACATATATTCAAATAGAAATCTCTTTTAAATACTTTATGGAGTTGATGGAGTCATGGAATGGAAAAGGGCACTATGAGGTAGCATGGTCAGATAAGGGAAGAGAAAATCAGGGTCTGAACCTCAAAACCTACTAAGGAGCAAAAAGAACTCCACATGTAAGTTGAAGGTAAGGATTTTATCAGAAAAAGATATTTCACTGACTTCTAAAATTGACTTTCAGTAAAAAGTTTGTCTTAATGAAGTCAATGACGAATATATATTATTTTTTGAATGCAAAATTATAAAATATGTTCTAGAATTTTTTTAAGTTATCCACAAAACACCTCTCAAGATTAGTAAAACGCCATTATGCTCCCAAACAAAGAGGCATGGAATATTTGATATAAATTCAAAGTTCATAACACTTAACGAGTCACAAAGGGGTCAAATATCTCAATTGCAAGCCACAGATCAAAAATTACAACAAAACATTTAGTATCAACAAGGTTTGGTCCATGCATGGGAACCACAAAAAGGTATGCTAGAATAATCAGTTGTTGTTTTACAAGAATTTAAAGAGGATTTTTTGATTAATGCCAAATTTTTTAATCTTCAATATAGTAAATTTGATGCAAATGTCTCTAAGGCATTGAAAGGAGAAGTTCATATGAATATTGGAGTAGCATAGCATAAACATGGTGGAGTAATTTCAAATGTGGATATTTGTGAAAAGGGTTATCAACGAGATGCGAGGGAAGCAGATGGTGATAGTATCCTTCCATCAAATGTGTTTTAACATTTTTGTGTTTTACAAGTGTAATTCATATGTTTGGTTAAAGGACTGAGATGTCTAAATCAGTGAAATAATATGCAATAATTAAGCATTAATTTGTTATGGCTTTTGACTTCTTTTGACTTTCTAAAAATAGTAATAAAAGTATTAAATAGAAACTTATTTGGAAAGTGACTATCGCAAATGATCTGGGTTCTAAAAATTGAGTTCTAGGCAGGTTTGAGTGTCATCAATAGGGTCTTGGGATCTGTTTGCTCATTGGATATTAGCGCCCCACCTGGACAGTAGTGCTCCAACTAGACATTAGTGCCATATTATTGTAGTGTCCTCAAAGTGGTACTAGTGTCCTCTTTGTAGGACTATTATTTTTTGGGAGCACATGCAGCTGTGTATTTGGGTCATGTTCTTGCACGCATGCAATTTAGAATTCTGTGTTATCTTTAGAAACCTTGATTTAGTATGCAAACCCTAATCCTCCTTACAAGTATGACACAAGATGAAAATATGTGTTTGTTAGTAGGATAGGTTGGACATGCTCAACACATGTGAAGAGAGTTGCCTACATATCAATACTTTGAGGAGGGATCAACCCTGATGTAGTTTTCCCATGTAGTGCTTAATACAAGTGCAAGTGAATGCTAGAATGAGAGTGGTCTTGAATGTCTTGAGTGTGTTTGAGATTTAAAATCTAGGCTTATGGCTATTGTATATGGTAGTAGGCAGAAGTAGGGCAGAATAGGGATCAAATAGCTTCATTTTGCTTAACTTATCTTTTGTTTGAATATGATTTTGTATCTATTTTCCATCTAGTGAATAGAGGTCAAATAAAATTGTATTTATAGAGATCTATAGCTTGTGCAGATAAAAAAATGTGCTTAGGCTGATCTTAGGAGGGGTACATGTTTGAAAAAGTATCCATTTGGGAGGGTTATGGCAAAGGTCAATATCACCTAGTTGGGGACACTAGTGCCATGTGGCTGTAATCCCAAATGTGGCGCTAATGTCCACCTGGTAGACTGCTAGACAAACTAGGTTGGGATCTGGGAAAGCTATTTTGGGACTATGTTTGCGCTGACTATAGTTGTATGTGGTTTGTATAATGGATGGAAAAGTGTGGCAAAAGCTCTAAGACAGGTCTAGGACTAAGCTAGGAACAAACTAACTCAAGAAACACTCTTAGCATCCAAATACCACTTTTAGGTGATTACATTTGGCCTCTATATGCTAGAAATGCATCAAAGCAAAATGACTAGTATAAATGAAAAAAATGTACCTGGACTTTCCTTAGAAGTGAAGCTCATGTATCTAAGTATGAGTTTGTGAATCTGGGTCTGCATATATGAAACATGATCTAAAGCAATGACTTGTAATGAAACATGAAAAAATTAGTCCTTACTTAAGAGATGATCAAAAGCAAAAGACTATGCTGAATAAAGTGATTGAGTAAAGCTGAGTTAAAAAGAGAGGAAATAAACAAATACATCTCGTTGGGTAAACAAACCAATACATGAACCTATTGACAACCTATTGTGTGTGAGTGTATATAGTGATGATATCATTGAATAGCTTAGATTGAGCTAATAGTTTGCTCAATCCTCATATGGGTGGCTAAAAAATTCAATCCAATTTGTAATCCATCATTGCCCACCCCTACTTGGTGGATCCTGATCTACGAATAACTTAGATAAGACTGTAAATGTGTCTAACCCTCTCATGTGGGTGGATCAAGACCTCAAATAGGCCATGACTCCATTATTGCCCACTTGTGTGAAGTAGATGCATTTGTAATTAAACTGCGCAAGGTGTAGAAAGTATCTGAGTATATCTAACTGTATATGTCAGCGCCACGACCACTCAGGTATATTAGGCGGCTCTAGGCCACTTGGGAATGCCAACCATTACACATGGAGTAAGGCATGAATTTGGTGACAACCTGGAATGCGATAACAAGTGTGTACAACATAGAGAATTACATGGAGTTTGTCATTCCATCTGATCAACCTGTGTGTAATTGAGCATATGCAAACTATGTGCCGCAAACATGCCCCCAATCTAGTATCTAAGTATATTGAATCTGAACTATGTAATAACTAAATATGTATAACTGAATCGAATGTAAAAGTGATCATGTTGCACATGATGCCCTCAAATCTGAGTAGCTAGTATGACTCTGAGCTAAAATGAGTGTATCTAAGCAAAATATGAACATAATTGTCAAACATGTGATTGTATCTATGTAAATCTATACTATACCTAGTATACTAGTCTAGCTAATCTGGACTATCCTAAAGCTGGGGCTACTGGATAGTATCACCTTGTAGTGGATAGTAGAGCCATGTGGTGATAGTGTCCCAATATGTGAGCTAATGTATGTTTGCTCTGAAATCTGGGTGATATAAACTACTTTCTGAGTCTCTATTCTTTTTTGTGTCTGCCTTATGTCCGATTTTTGAAACTAAGCTTGTGTATTAAACTTTTTATGTGAATAGAAAAATAGGGGCCTAATATCTGTAATAAACCCCTGTAAATGCCCCTATTTTAAGGGTAATCATGAAACCTATTTAAGAATTATCTTCAAAATAAGTAGCTCTACAAAATGTGTTAGTCAGAGCATATATATGATATTCCAATACAATGTATACATATAACATCATAATGTCAATGAATAGGAACATAAGTAGGTAATGTAAGATGTCTGCTATAATGTAGCATTGTGCAAGGGTGTCAAGATAGATGTAATCAATGTATATAATAATAAATCTAAGTAACTACCTACGGGTATGGGGCATAATGTCCATCACGACACCCAAGTAGGAAGGGTAGATCCATGAGGTCCCTCATGACATCGAAAATAGTGTGTGTGTAACAAAAAAATATAAGTGTCATGGTGAAGAATCATATATACAAACACATGAGGCATGAAAAATTAGGCCAAGGGGCCAAAGTACAAGGGACATGGGCACATGTTACTAAATCTGAGCATGAATATGTACAAAGACATGTTCAAATGTCCATATATGCAAGCAACAAACATTTTGGCTTAGAGCCACATGGAAGGACATGTTCAAATGTCCACACATAGAAGTAGAAAAACACACACAAGGGACATGGGAACATGTCCAAGGCATACAAATAGAGAAGTGGTATAGAGCCAAAGAAAAATGGCATATTCAAATGCTCTCAAAATGGAAGAAGCATAAGAAACATAAACAAGTCTAAACCAAGAATGTTAGAAATAAAAGCATGTATAAATGTGTAGTACAAATCTATGTAAATGCTAAGATGTAATATTTCGAGTCTAAATAATGATAGTCAATTTTTCTTTTTGAGAAATGAGTAGCAATGATCAATATCAAGATGTATCAATTCATAAACTGGAATGTATAGAATGTAAGGATAAAACTTGGTAGTAGCAACTGTGTATGAGATACCCTCGAGTGGGCGGATGTATCAAATGTATAAACCTTAATCAGTGTATATGACCCCAATGGGTAGATGATATCAAGTCTAGATTAGTGTAGTGGACTGGAGTCTTGTATGTAATTTGCAAGCACTCAAAAAGAACAAGTGAAGCATATGTGTATGATAAAACCAACTATACTAATATAGATAGAAATATGTAATATCTGGCAAGTAGTTGAAATGTAAACATACCAATGCCTACAATCTATAAATTATATTTTCTGAGTAATATTTGAATGTTTTTTTATTTTGACATGTTATATTGTTTTTATGTTTTCTAGATATAAGCTATGTATAAGCAAATGAAAATAAACTATGTACAATCAAATTAAAATAAACTATGTACAAGGTGAAAGGGAGTAGAAGTAAATACTAGAAATGGAAATGAAACAATATATAAGCAAAGTGTAATGTCTCTATAGTCCTAATATCACATCCATAGGATGTAGATAATCAAATGGTGGATTTGGTGGAAGATCATCCAATGTCAGATACTGATCCTATCCAAACTCAAGTAAGTTGTCATCATTATGATTGATGTACCAATCTGTATGTATTAGTGGGGCCTTATCCTTGACATGAGTATGGAGTCTGTGCATTTGAATGACGTGCTGCTCAATTGTGTAAGATGACTCTCACAGGGTCCCAAGGTAAACCACATTAGAACGCAAAGTATTTGTGTGAAACCTATGGTTCTATTCTATGTCATATGTATAATGCAAACCATGTGTCCATCATGAATGAAAGTCAAGCATTTATCTAACTGGTCAACTGTAGCATCCATCATTTGTAACCATGTAATACCAAGTGTAACATGTATATGAGTGTCTCTGCTCAAAATGAAGAACAATGTACTGGCCATGTTGGGGCCACATGTAACTGGTAATGTAATATGTCCAATGGAGTCCTGATAGTGTATAACATGCTATAACTCACTCTCCTAATAACCAACGTGGTGTAAAAATTCCAAAGTGAACGTATTAATATTGAAATCCTCATTTATAGCCACATGGGGAAGATATTTATCTGCTACAAATATCTGTATAGTCAATGGATCATGTCATGAATATCTATGATGGCAACAACTCTGTCATAGTGTTCATATCTCTGAAATAGATCATATCATTGGTGGTGGTGGTGCCTATGGAGGTGGAGGTTTGTATGATCTGGATAGTGCCCTTAGACTTAAATTTATTTAGTTTATGTTTTAGTGCTGCACATGTGTCTATATCATGCCCTGTGAGTCAATGAAAGTGGCAAAATGGTTGCCCTTCCTATGTTGACAATCTACTAACTAGTCTATGCCAGACTGTGGGTAATATCATCAATATTTTTTCAAGTATTAGCTATAAGGTTTGGTGTGGTATGTCCTATAAATTCCTTGACTAAATTTGTATGACTAAATCAGTATCCATGGATGTGACCATATGTACTGAATGGATTAGGGGATCTACGACTGACTGTGGTTGAGTATGGGATCTCATAGCTGTAGAATCCTGAACAAGTGAGGCTACTAGTGTATGATGGGATATGAGTGCCTTTGAATTATCTCCATACTCTCTTAGGCCCATTGGTGTAAAACTCAATCCACATAAATAATCATCGATGTCTATAGGTGGTTGATCATCCTCTGTAGTGGCCTGCGAATCTATATTAGACTTACAAATGTAAGCCTCTTATGAATTGACAAGTAGTGTTCACTAGGTTGTGAGGATCTCATTATCTATTCTGGATGAGGATGTATCTACTATGAGAAGCTGCTCTTCTATCATTGGTGAAGGTAACTGTGCTAGGAAATGTTGGTCCTCTATCATTGGTGAAGGTACCTGTGCTGGGAGACGCTGGTCTTCTAGCATCAGTAAAGGTGCCTATTCTAGGAGAGGCTGGTCCTCTATTATTGATGAACATGCATGTGTTGTAGGAAGCTCTAAAGGTGGTATATGAACAATCTTACTAGACTCCCCCACCTCATAAGTATGCATATGCTCAATGGAAATTATGTGAGGTGGGGGTTCAATGAGAATATGAGGTGTTCCATCTAATGATGTACTTGATGTAGGAGACTCGGTGAGCCTACAATAGCTAAATGGTTGATTATCTGTTGGACATGTGTATAGGTACCCATCATGCAAACATTTTACACATCTATGAAGAGTGGAAGGTACAACCTCTATAGCATGTATCTAAGGTTTCCCGAATAGTAAGTTATAATGTAAATGGTTTGGTATCACCTAAAAGTGTGTAGATAATGTCTTTGATCCCACTGTAATGTCCAATGTGATTGATCCCAATGTCTATATATGAATGTCATCAAACACTTATATGTTCTTATATGTCTTTTGAATAGATGCTATATCAATCCCCATCATTTGCAGAAATGTGAGGTTACATATATTTAGTCCTGAACCACTGTCAATGAGAACTCATTTAATAGTTGTGTTGCTGATTTGAGTTTGAATAAAAAGTGGTAAGTTTTGATCAATTACTGATTTTGAAGGTAAATCCTCATTGGGAAAAGATATCACATCCTCCACATCTTTCATAGTATTCATGATACATCCAAAGTAAGATGGCTCGACATCATGAAAAATAGATGTGTGATTAAGTCTTTGAAATAAAATATCTTTGAAGATTGCTTCTTTTTATAGTAATTCCAATATAGATATTTTTATTGGTGTATTCTTCAACTGATCCACAATATCAAATTCTCTTTGCTAATCTCTAGGTGTTGTTGTAATGTGATAGGGACGAGGAGAGATGGAAGGGTTATGCTTCTCTTGTATAGGTTGAAGAGGTACCTTGTTCTGCCTAGTGACAGCTCAAATCGTAGGATCTACTATTTGATGGGGGCGAGTAGTAGAGGCAGGATAGGAGCATAGATAATCAAGTGGTCTAGGTGGTGGAACAAAATGAGTCCTTTGAGCCCTCTATCGTCTAGTAGTAACTGGAGGTAGTTCAAAGTGAGCCATATAACAATGATCCATAGAAAAATGGGGCTCACACGATGGAGGACCAATATGTAAAACAAGCTTAGCTCAAGTTGAATCCATGATATGAGTAACATACATGTGTACCTTTCTATGAATAGTTGTTAACAAACATGCTAAGCAAAGCACCAAGCTTTGTACCATGAAGTGAAAGATGGATTCCATCATGATAATCATGGTAGCAAGTCGTAAATTAAGATTGAGTAACTGATAGAAATATGAACCTTAGGGTGATCTAGGGTTGGGATTGTTTGAATCTAGGGTTTATTTGCATCAATTTAAATTATATGTAAATAAATTGAAACCCTAATGTGAAATTGATTTTAATTAGTTAGGTTGTCTAAAAAAATCAAAAAATTAGAAGTAGACAGTCTTAATTTATTACACAAAAATTTGGAATTAATGCAAGCTAGGGTTTTGAGCAATATTCGAAGTAAGTCGGGTTCACCAAATAATTTAATCTTTTTGGGTTTTACAAGTATAATTCCTATGTTTGGTTAAAGGACTAAGATGTCTAAATTAATTAAATACTATGCAATAATTAATCACTAATTTGTTATGGATTTTGACTTTCTAAAAATAGTATTAAATAAGATTAAAGAGAAACTTCTTTGGAAATTAACTATCATGGATGATCTGGGTTTTGAAAACTAAGTTTTGGACATGTTTGAGTGTCATCAACAGGGTCCCAAGATCTGTTCTCATTGGACAGTAGCACCCCACCTGGACAATAATACCATACTACTATAGTGTTCTCAAAGTGGTGCTAGTGTCCCCTTTGTAAGACCGTTCTTGTTTTTGGGGAATATATATGCCTGTGTTTTTGGGTCTTGTTCCTATGTGTATAAAATCTGGCACTCTATTTTATGCCTAGAAAACTTGATTTAATGTGCAAACCTTAATCCTCCTTGAAAATATAGCATGAGTTAAAACTGTGTGTTCGTTAGTTAGATAGAATAGACATCTTGAACACACTGTTGTGAAAAGAGTTGCCTACATACTAATACTCTGAGGAGGGATCAAGCCCGATATAGTTCTCCTATCTAATTCTTGTTGTAAGTTCAAGTTAATGCTAGAATGAAAGTGGTCTTGAATTTCTTGAGTGTGCTTGAGCTTTAAAATCTTTGAAATTTGGGATTAGGACTTCTATAGATGGTAGTATGCAAAAGTAGGTCAAAATAAGGATCAAATACCTTATTTTTTCATCTTTTATTTGAATAGCCTTTTTCATCTATTTTCTATTTAGTGAATAAAGGTCAAATAGAATTGTATTTATAGAGATATATAGCTTATGCGGATAAGAAAATGTGATTAGGCTAACCTTAGGAGGGGCACACTTTTGAAAAAGTATATGTTCGAGAGAGTTAGGGCAAAGGATCATAGCATCTAGTTGGGGACACTCGCACCATGTGGTAGTAATGCCCTAAATGTGGCACTAATGTTTGCCTGGCAAACTACTGGGCAAACTAGATTGGGATCTAGGAAAGTTGTCATGGGATTGTGTTTGAGTTGATTGTAGATGTATGTGGTATGCACAATGGTTGGAGAAGTGTGGCAAAGGCTTTAGTATAGGTCTAGGGCTATGTTATGAATAGGCTAACTCAAACAACACTCTTAGCATCCAATTACCACTTTTAGGTGATTATAAAATGTTAGAAGGAACACATTCATAACAACTACGAGTCTGATTTTCAACTTTAATGTTGTTATCCTCATCATTACTAGCCACCACATTACAACAAGTTTACACCCATACAAGTGGATTTGCAGGGATGTCCAAATGTGGGAAGCTGTACTTTTCAATTTGGGATGACTAATGGGGAGTTTTTAGTCCTTGCATGGCTGCCCACCAGTTGTATAATGAATATACTAGTTGAATGCAACATAGGTTTGTCATTTATGTAGCTATTACATCATCTCTATATTGTTGGTTTTGATGATTTAAATCATTAACGGTAAAAATTATGTACATTTAGAAGTTTGTAAATTTCTAGGATTGAAATAGGATCCTAACATTTGTAGAATGGTTCAGGCATTGCTTGAGGGCAAGTTAGTTTGGGAAGGACAGACTATAATGTCCCCTTTTTTGAATTAAATAAATCAAGGGACCCTTAGCCTATTCGTGGTTTTGAATTAAATAAAATCAAGAAACCCTTAGCCTATCTATTATTTTCTGTAGGCAAAAGGGGTAGAAAAAGGGAAATAAATTTAGTAATAATGTTTTAAGTTATCCTCAACATCACTTTATTTAATTACATGAAAAAGACACATATTCATTAATATCAAGTAGGGTAAAAAGCATTAATTAATTACATGTCCAAAAAATAAAAAAGTAATTATTATTATTATTAAGGGAAAAAAGGGATATTTAATTCAAAATTAATTCTAATTACTTTAGGATCAAGGTGAAATTGGGAAAGCGAGTTTTATAAAAGGACAAAGGGGTAATCATTATTCGTTATGATTGATTATTCACTTTTACCAATTCCCTATAGAATTTTAGAATTCTTTCAGTTCTGTTTAAGGATGAAAACCTTCATTGCATCTAGATCAAATAATGAAACCCCTCCAATCCATACGGGTAATTCTGTACATGGATTACAATTGAACAACTCAACATGTTATTTATAAGAAGTTAGAAAATTAGGGTTTGCAAGGAGCCACCATTTATTTTCAGAGCTTGTAACGCTGTTAGGTCAAGGATAAATTATAGTTCAATTTCATAGGGTTTACCCCTAGTTGGGCACCATCCCCTTTTGCCCTAATTTCATTATCCCTACTTGTAAAAATTAGAATTCAATATATTTTTTTAAAAGGAGATATTTTAATATGACGCTCAATGAATTGTATGATATGTTTATACCATGTGCTTTGTTGAGTAGTGACAACTTTGATATGGCAGATAATAAAATTATTCTTGTATTTTAAATTAGATGGTGACTTCTTTAAGTGAATGAGAAATTGTAAATCATAGGGTACTTGATGAGGGTGAAAGAGAGAATATCATGAAGTAAGATATTCAATGATCATCTTTTGTTTTCGTGGGATTGCTTCAATAGTAAATGATGCAAATTATTTTGCAAGAGTGGTAGCAAGTTGATGATGTGTGATGCAATTTTCACTTTTGCATTGAAGATATTTCCACCCCTATATTGATTACTAATAACGTGGCCCTTAACTGATTTTTATGTGACAATTCTTAAGTCAAATTCCATTAAGAGAACCATCCATTTGTCAATTCTATCTCTAGGTAAGAAAGTTTTGGATAATAAATGGCAAAGTGGATCAGAATGTACAATAACGTAAGTAGTTTAATAAAAAATATAATGTCAAAACTTTTTTGACAGTGAAATCGATAGTGAGATAGTCATGTTTGACTTTTGTGTAATGTAATTCATAATCTATTAAAGCATGACTGATGTAATATATGGCATATTCTTGGCCTATTTCATTTTGTTGAGCAAGCATTGCCCTAATTGATATGGGGGTAGATGAGGTATACAAGATGAGAGGGTGATCATTAGAAGGTGATCAAAGAGTAGGAGGATGAAGTAATGATTCTTTCATGTTATTGAAAGATTTTTGACATGCATCAGTCCATTCAAGAGCAATACTTTTCTTAAGGAGTGAATTTACCAAATGGATGCGGTAAGCCATCTTAGGAACAAATCATCAGATTACCCTAAGTTTACCAAGATAAGTTTGTATATTTGGAATGGAATGAGGGATAGCCATGTTGATCATGGATTTCATTTTAGTGTGATATACATCAATCCATTTGAGGGAGACTAGAAATCCAAAAAAATTATCGGAAGTAAATATTGGAAGCATAAACACTGAGAGGGGGAGGGGGTGAATCAATGTCTTCAAAACATTCATTCAATTTGACATAAGCATACATGAACCATTCATACAAACATGAACATCTAGTAAACCATTTGAAACCATACAAGATCAATAAACAAGATAACACATTACATATGTGCGAATCCCTCAAGAGGAAGAAAAACCACTGATCTTTGCAAATAGACTACAGTCCTATAAGATAAAAACCAATATTTTGTGAAGTACCAACTCCACGTGTAGCACCAACCCCAACTTTTCAAGCACCCACTCAACTAGGCTTTAATAAGCACTAACTTGCAAGGAGGCACCAACCCCCTAGATGACTCAGAACCAACTCAGCCACCTAAATTTTCTGATTACCTTTAGAAAACCTTGTTGCTCACACAACAAATTATGGTCACCTTCTTAAGCTCTTCTCACTCTTCTATCCCTCTCAAATTGCATTCTAGGCTTCTTCGCTCAAATAGGTCTATTTAAGACATATTAGGTCATATGACCTTGATATTCATGTACAATACCCTTGTTATATTTTGATGGCAGTTTCTCTACACCCCTCTTATGGTATACAAGACCTCATTTTGCTCAACAATGTGCTATTTCATATGCATACACTCTAAATATTTAAATAGGCCTAAAATTGCTTTGTATATATACCATTCCTTGTTCATATGCCACTTAGTTAGTGACTCACCCGTAACCTCTTAGTTTGGCCATGGAATAGGTCTTAGGACATCTCATAAACATGATTAAAATGAATATTGAGTCCTTTTTTGGTCCATCATAACTCTATTAAACCTCATTTCACTTTTAGGTCTCATGGAGACCTATTAGGCCTTCTTAGACACATGTTACACTTTGCTTTCCTTGGAACAATTTAAAACTTCACACACAAAAGGAACATATCATATAACATTCAAATAGGCCCCCATTGATGGCTTCTAGGCCCAACAAGATATTTTACAACAAATCACTACTTGAAACCCTTCATTAGTACTGAGTCCTATTAGGTTTGTGTACATAAAAAATATGGCTTTCAATATTGAGGCTCAAACTCATTTAAGCCACTCAAACATGATAAAAAAAGTACATAGACAAATTCTATATGACCTCAGGGTCATCACCATATGCTTGAAACACTTCAACTCAAATAAAAAAGGCTTAAACTCATCTCTTTAGTATGCTCACTTAGAATTGCAAAGACTATAAAAAATTTAGTCATGAAACTACTTGACATGCAACATCTAAAATGACACTTTTAATGTTAATCAATACATTCAAAATCTTCTATAATTGACTACTTATCACCAAGGGCCTAATGTCATGGTCCATTAATTGGTCTGCAGGTCAAGGTCTAAAGAGCAAAGAGAGAGAGAGTGTGGCCTAATGATGGGTCATGATCATATTTCAAGTTGTTTGAGCTCATGTAAGCATTATCAGAGGTGAGGTATGTTGTTTGAGCTCATGTAAGCGTTATCAGAGGTGAGGTATGAGGTATTTTTTTTATAGATATCTCAAGTGCTCAAAATGAAGGGTTCTCAATCTGAGAAGGATTTTATTGTGCTCATTAGCTCATCAAACCTTTTCATGGGAACCTAATCTATTCATGAGAGATGGAGAAGGGCCGTGGGTGAAATTTCCATCCACAATTGACTACCATATGTCATGGTCCATTAAAATTAGATATATCTTCATTTTGATGCTCCAAAATGCATAATTAGTCCCATTGAAGAATGAAGCCTTCCTATTAGAGAAACCGCCTTGAGCTTGTTGACTAGCCATCCTTGCTTATAGGATTTCCTTTAGATTGTTGAGCCTACTTCAAAGGACCTACTCTGATATCAATTGGTGGAAGTACAATCACTAAGAGGGGAGGGGGTGAATCAGTGTCTTCAAAACATTTATTCAATTCCACTTAAGCATTCATGAACTATTCATATAAACATGAACATCTACCAAAGCATATGCAACCATACAAGATCATGAAACAAGATAACACATTACATATATGGGAAACCCTCAAGAGAAATAAAACCTATTGATCTATGAAAATGGAATATACTAATATAAAATAAAAACCAATATTTAGTGAAACACCAACTCCACATGGAACACCAACCCTAACTAGTCAAGCACCCACTCAACTAAACTTTAAAAACAACCAACTTGCAAGGAGACACCAACCCCCTAGATGACTTAGCACCAAATCAACCCCTAAAACTTTTGATCACATTAAGAAAACCTTGTTTCTCACATAATAGATGATCACCTTCTTAACCTTTTCTTAGTCTTCTATCCCTCTCAAACTACCTTCTAGGCTTCTTCACTCAACTAAGTATATTCAAAATAAATTAGGTCATATGAACTTGGTATTCATCTACATTACCCCTATTATATCTTTATGATAGTTTCTAGATACCCCTACGATGATCTACAAGATCTCTTTCTTCTCAATAATGTGTTATTTCATACACATACACTCTATATATTCAAATATGTCTAGCACTACCTTGTATATATACCATTCCTTGTTCATATGTCACTTAGTCGGCTATGCACTCATAACCTCTCAGGCCAGACATTGAATAGGTCTTAGGACATCTCATAAATATGATTCAAATGAATATTGAGTCCCTTTTGGTCTATCATAACTCTATTAAACCTCATTTCACTTTTAGGTCTCATGGAGACCTATTAGGCCTTATCAGACACATGTTACACTTTACCTTCCTTCGAACACTTGAAATCTCCACACATGGTAGGAACATATCATATGACAATCGAATAGACCCCCACTTATTTCTTATAAAACAAACAAAACATTTTACAACAAATCACTACTTAAAACCTGTCATTAGTACTAAGTTCTATTAGCCCTGTGTACATCAAAAATCTACCTTTCAATATTAAGGCTCAAACTCATTGAAGACACTCAAACATGATCAACCAAGTATATAGATATAGTCTATATGACTTCAGATTAAGGCAAAATGCCTTAAACTCATCTTTTCAGTATGCTCACTCAGAACCGCCAAGACTATCAAAAAGTCAGTCATAAAACTGCCTGACATCTAATGCCTGAAAGGACACTTTCAATGTTCCTCAATACATTCAAAATATTATATAACATCTTTAGAACACCTCAATCACAAAATCCATAATCTCTAATATCAAACATTGGTCTTGCCAACCAATCTTGTAACCTTATCTCACACAATCTTGCATGAACCAAACAATCCATTTTGACTTCAACTTTTCAACCTCTTACTATGAATTCCAATATTTCCAAAATCATGAACAAGACTTTAAAGTCACAAACAACAACACCATATGCATTAGATATTTCAACTCAAGACATAGAGCCTCAAACTCATCAGTGCAACTTGCTTACTCAGAACTACTAGTTTACCTTAAAGCACAGTCATGGTGACATTGACTTTCAACACCTATATGACTAATTTAAAATACTTCTTATCCAAGTAGATGATACTATGACATCTCTATACCATATTCAAATATAAAAATCATATGGTCTAGTGGAAATTATTAGTCTTACAGACCAATTTGTTGACCTCACTACACATAGTCCTCACTAAGCTAGACAAGCCATTTTGGCTTCATAATTTTCATTACTGTACTCGAATTCCAAGATTTATAGCAAGCATGAATATGACATACCATTAACAAACAAAATATCCATGCACTTGATTTCATCACTCTATTAAGATAACACATTCTTATTCATCTTCTCACTGTTGTTTGGGTTTTTCACTGTTTACACCATTAGGTCTGTTAACAACTAACTTGGATGACCAGTTTAGCATGCTTGAGGACTAGAAACTATCTATAAACCTTCATGGACATAAAAAATGAGTCTCTACCTTCTTCTTCCATCCATTTGCTTACTATGTCTAATGCAACTTTTGATTTTTACAATAATTTATTCAGAAACAAGCCTGTAACTCAACATTTAATCTCTCTTCTCTCTAACAAATATCACCTAGAGGTACCTAGGAGAGTCTACTAAAATCTCCAATAGCTTACCTGATCATACCAATCCATCCTGAGCAATTTTGAGTAATATCTTCAACATCGAGTCCTTATTAGGGTTTTAAGAGAGTTTAAATCTATTTTCACTCTTAACGATCATTCATAGAGCATAGTCCTTCAATTAAAAAATTAATGCCTAAAAATTTCACTTAGGACCCTTCCCCATTTGTCATGAATAGATTAGGCTCCCATGCAAAGGTTTTACAAGCTAATGAGCACAAAAAAATCCTTCTCGAGTTGAGAACCCTTCATTCTAAGCACTCGAGAGATATCCAAACAAATTTTCATGTCTTTTCCTTCACATTATGACCTCAAACTACATGAACAAACTTGAAACAACATACTTCACATTTGAAAATGCTTATATGAGCTCAAATACCTTGAAATCTGATCATGACCCCTCATTCGGCCACCCTCTCTCTCTTTGCTCTCTAGACCTTGACCTACAAACCAAATTAGGCCTTAAAACTAACCTTTATGCCTCTTTCCATGCACTCTCCACCTCACTCACATACTCAAGCAACCTCATACAATCACTCATGCCTATGTGCACTCATCTCACAAAGATGCCATACTCATACCTTCTCACAAGGTCTTTTCATGTCTTATTAGGCCATACAGGGTATAAGAGAGTTCTAGATGTAGACCTAGACTGAAGGTCCTACCCCTATAGGCTCACTTTGAAATACTTATGAGTGCATCCATATCTCAAACTTATGTCCATACAACCTTTATAATCTCTCACATGCCTGAGATCACTCACCTCATCATGCCACCAACTCATACCTTCACCATGCTATGACTAGGCTCAAGCTTCCAATGAACTTGACACCTTGACTTGTACCTTCTATGTCATGACCTCAACAAAAGAGCAAAAAAGCATTAATAAGTCATCCCAACACACACATATTACTGAACCATTCTCTTTCTAATAACAACAATTTCTCATAGCCTCATATAGACCTAAAACCACATGACCAAGCTTCATATGACTTTACATCTCTCTTTCATGCACCTAAACGTCTTTGACATGATTCTTTACCTCAACTTTGACTTTCATGGAACCATAATACATTAGTTGCCTTTAAATTCTATCTTACCTTCAAACTCTCTCTTGACGCATGGCTCACTCTAAAACTCTTCATGTCATGATATTAATGACAACTACAAACTAACCTTGTCACATACCTCAATGATCACTCACCATGCACCTTCATAAGATACACCCTTTTGACATCAATGACAACAACATGCCAACAGTAATATCAAAAACATATTTTTAAGGATTAATTATAAGTTTGTATTTGATGAGTCAAAAAAAATGATAGCAAGGCCATGAAGATTTTTACAATGCTTTGATTTAGAAATAAGATCATGCACATAAGTTTCAACTGTTTTATGAATGAGGTTCTGAAAAATATGGGTCATTTCATGTTGATAAGTAGCTCTAACATTTTTGAGACCCAAGGGAATTTTAATGTAACAATAAGTTCTCCATTTCGTGGTGAAAGTAGTTTTATGTTGATCTTCAAGAGCGATATGAATGTGATTATATCCAAAAAACCATCTATGAGAGATAACATTTCATAGTCGATCGTAGAATTAATAATGGAATCAATTGATGGTAAAGGAAATTTGTTTTTAAGACATGCTAAGTTAATATTATGAAAGTTTTTACGTATGTGAATGACCATAGTGTCTTTCTTGTGAATAGGAACAATATTGGAAACCCATTCGAAGTAATCTACGAGTTTGATAAATTTAGCATCTTTAAGCTTGATGATTTCTTTGTGACATAGGGTATAAATATTAGGAAGGAAATCACGTTGCTTTTGACATACAAGTTTTACATTATGTTAGGTGATGATGTTATGGACCAAAATACTAGGATCAATACCAAACATGTCTTCATATGACCAAGCAAAAGTTTTACAACATTTGTCAAAAAGAGACTATAGTTATCATGTTCTTGAAGACTAAGTTTTTTAGAGATAAGAATAGGTCAATGAGTGGCCATGGTACCATAATTGATTGTAATAGTTTATTCAATAATCATGGCATTTCCATCTTAAAAATGATATGGAGATGGAGGAAGTTTGGATGCAAGATGCATTTTAGGATCAATACTAGCAACAAAGTTAATGAAAAAGGAGTCTTTTCCTAAAAATGGCCAAGTTTGTGACGCTGGCATGACAGTTAGGATCTCAAGAATATAGTAATTATATTATAGATTCATCACTAGGAAGCATGGATAAAGGTCCATAGTATTTTAAATCTACTTCAAGATCCAAAATTTGATTACCTTGGTTGTCAAACTCATAATGTATTTATATGATGGTAGTAGCTTTATCTAAGGTAATGTTAGGATGTTGAGTAGAAGGTAGAGATTTTAGGTTGATTGTATTGGACAGATCAAATACAAACAAATATAATGGTGTAAGATGAAACTTTCATAGGTTGAGAGATAACATGAACATGATTGATTATATCAAATTGGTCAATAGAGGCTATTGGAGGGGAATAGTCAGAATGAACTGTATTAACTAGGTATTGGTTATGGTTGATGCAGTCAAAGACAAACAATTAAACTGATAGGTTGGTTGACACAGTTGAAAAGATGAGAAATAGTGTGGACACTATCAATCTGGTCAACAATGTTTATATCTAAAAAAATGGATTGAGTAGTATCAAGTTGATCAATACCATCAGATGTTGTAATTGCAAAAATTTCTTGGACAACCCATGAAGTATCTCTTAAGGGTGGATGGGCAGGGGGTACATAACCTTCAGGTTCTAAGTCAATATCAAATGATATATGAATGACATGAACATCACTATTAAAGGTATGCATTTTAACTAACGTCTTTTGATAATGCATGACATCCAACTATCTTGATTGGGCTTGGGCCATAATGTAGGCATCATCATAAGATGGAGAAGTAGTGCATGATTTAGTTTTAGTAGGTATATCTATATTAGACACACCTATGTTATTGAAAGTCTGAGGAGACATAACTAAATGATCTTAAAAGAGTTTAGATACCCTATATTAATTACAAGTGAAGTCATGTTCTATGTAGGAGGCTTCATATGCATTGCATTAGGGAGGAGTGTCAATAACATCATCATTTAGGGGAATAATATGATCTTGTGGAAGCAGAGGAGGGAGCCATTCCGATATATAGGGGGTAATCAAGTGGTGCTGAAAATGATTTAAAATTCACTAGGTTTGTCATCATCGGATTTTGGTAGAGTGACATGTAAATCAAAATTCATGTTGATGAATTTAGGCAAAGGAAGACTATTAATATCAACAATAGTAAGAATGAGATATTGAGATTTAGGATTTGAAAGTAGGATGATCCAATGGTTTAGATCTACTTCATGCTTATAATATGTACCATTATGGATAAATTTGATACATTAGATTGTGAAAGATGCGATAGCTCTCATACAATGAGTCTATGAACATCCTAAAAGCATGCTACAAGAAAAAGGAAGATCAAGGACCATAATTTTGGTTCAAATTATTTTGGGTCCAATTTTTAGTGGAAACCAAATATAACCAAGTGTTTTTTGGTTGGTTTTATCAAATCCACAACAAGGTGATTTTTTCAAGGTGAGTGTTTTTAAGCTTTGAGGTACTCAACATGACGAGTCTTGATCACAGCATTATGATAAAAAATACATCTCTTAACATGAATAAACCACAAATTTTATAAGGGCATGACCTGTTTGATGAGAATGACCAACGTCAACATGGAACCAAAATTTTTGTTAGGATCATACCATGAGGGAGGAGTGGTGGTAGTGTAAATGAAAGGTTTAGATGGAGGTAATAACTTCCTCATTTCTGGCATGTACAATAGTGGGTAGGAGGGAATTTGAACATTAGACTTTGTTACTCCTATTTTGGTTTGATGAGGTGTAGAGTTAGAGTTGGTAATGGTTATTACATTAGTTAAAGTTTGGAAATTATCCTTAATGAGACTATGGTAAGGTTCAAATTGACTGATGAGAAAATCTTATCTTTTGGCCTAATCAAAAGCATCTTTTAGAGTTTGGGAAGAGAAAATTTGAAACTTATATTGAAGAGAAGGTTTAAGTATAATGATGAAGAGTTTGAAAATATTATCATCACTCACATTATGATATATTTTGCAAGTTAATGATTTCCATCATTTGATAAAGGTATGAGTGGATTCATTAAGTAATTGCTTAACATTGATGAAATGGTTAAGACTATTTTTAGGGAGATCAATGTGTTGAAATTCCTTAACTAGACTATTGACTAAATATTCTAGTTGTAAAATAGAATGTTGAGGGGTTGGTTATACCATTCTAAAGCATCTCTTATAAATGTTTTGACAAAAAGTTTAGTAGTAGAGAAGGTATTAGTTTAAACCCATTCCTTGTAAAGATTACCAAAAGATTTGAGGAAAATATTTGGTTCCTTAATTTCATCATATGTAATAGATGAAGAAATGTTTCCAATATCTAGAGATACAATAAAAGGATCTAAAGGATCATTTTGAAGATATTTAAATATTTTGTTATGAATACAAGGCTAGAGAATGATATTCCCATTGGCATCTTGAAGAGGAAGGCGAATAAAATTATAATTATATCGAGGAGATAGGAGGTTGACTTGCCATTTGCAGGATATGATTTTTCATTTGGAACATTTTGGATCTATTAGTTATTTACATAACATTCATTTGTTGAATTATTTGTGAAGGAATTTGAGTTGTATCAATAGGTAGATTTTGATTATTAGTAGGGGCGAAGTCCTAGTATTAGTAAGAGGGTGGTACCCAAGATTAGAGATAGGAGGATTCCCTAGAGGGGGGGTTTCCATGGTTAGTATCAATTTTTTCAATGGTGAAGTAGGGAAGTTTAAATAAAGTACCATCCATGGTAGGAGTATAAATGGTATTGTCATCCAAGTTTTTGAATATATGGGAATCATCTAGATCATCATTTTAAGTAATTTGAACCATGTTATAGTTAATATATTTAGATGGTTGTTGGGAGTAGTTTCAACATGAAGCATGGTCTTCATTGGTGGACAAAGTAGATAGGAAAAAGAAACACATGTAAAATCTAAATGGGTTAAGACTATCAAGAAAGATTATAATGGGTGATTTCATGATGTTAAAGTGGATATGTAGAATTAATAGGATATGTGAATGATTACAACAAATGAACACTATCGGTTTGACATAATATAGTTTTTTTGTTAATGAACTATATCAAGTAAAATAGACTATATCAAACTTGGTTGATGTAGTCAATAGAGACAATGATAAAAAACTAAACTATATCAATTATGGTCAATATAGTTACATAGACAAGAATGTGAAAGATAGACTATATCGATCTTGGTTGATTCAGTCAGTAAAGGGTATAGTTACGAAAAAACATTCTATATCGATCATGGTTGATGTAGTCACATAAACAAACATGTGAAAGATAGAATATATTGAGCTTGGTCAATGTAGTCAAATATGGGGGGAAATTATCAATGTTATAGATAAGTTGTATTAGTCTTAGTAGATATACTCTGATAAATAAAGGTAGAAGGAAAGTAAACTCAATAAACTATGTCAAACTTGATTAATGTAGACTTATTCACACACAAACAACTATATCGATGATGACCGATGTAGTTGAAACACACATCACAACTATATCAATGATAACCAATATAGTCTATAATAAAAATTACAATAAGAAGTGACAAATTGAAAATTTAATTATTCTTGCTAATTATTATATGAAATAAAAATCATGTATATGTACTAAAAGTATGTGATCGATTTGTAAACTCTCAAAGATAGATGTTTGTCTATTGAATAGTGTCAGCTCAATATTTCAGAACAATAACAATGGAGGAAGTACTATTCCCATATCCCATTAAACCCAATTTCAAGGGTAAGTTGAGAGTAACTTCCCACCATTACGTACTAACTGGAGCACTAGAGAATTAGAAAAATGGTTGGTTTCTTAAGATTCAATAAAATGGTGTCCTAGGCATTTCCTAAATACCATGAGGTACATGAAAACTAAATTATATGTTTATCCATGTACTATGGCTACAAATATTGGGGCAAGCCCCTCATGCCATGATGTCTACAAATAATAGGCAATGATTGTAAGTAAAAATACTATGTAGCTCTTCATGACAATGGTTAAGTAGTTTGAAAACTTCCATAACACAATTTCTAGGGAAAGTTAAATAAAGAGAAAAAGGTCTAAAATCAATGTTGAAAATCAATTTACAACATTCAGTAAATTGAAATAAATAGACAACCAATTTGAAAGGAAATGTTTGATTAATAATTGAAAATAAAGGTTAATTTCGTTTGTTTATGCTAAAAAATGAAAACACACATAACTACATCAACATAGGTTGATGTAGTTAGTCAGTAAATAATTTGTTGTTTGCTCCAGACTCCTTTAATCATGAAATGCCTATGAGGTTGGGCATTCCCTAAAAGAGAAGGTGCAAGCAACTACAGACTTTCATCCTCTGTTTTAGGACTGATCTAAGACTAGCCTAGGGCATGGTTACAAGTATTTGACTTCACAAAAAAATTCTACATGAATAATCTCCAAGAGATGCACTATCACCACCGAAAGTTCAATCTAAAGTTCATACACAAGTCAAAGATTATTATGAGAATTTGAGTATAATATTTTTTGTTTCTAAACACAAGGGGAAATAATAGTTCAATTTTAAAGAACAAACACAAAAGAGAGGGAATGGTAAGGTAGAAAAGGGAGCCTCCAAATCTAGAATGAACTCAATGTATTGATCATTGAACCAAGTGACTCTTCCATAGTTATACCACTATAGATGTTGGCAATTTTCATTGATGTCTATAATATTGTAATTGATGTCAAAGATAACTTGTGCTATCAGACATTAATGTCAAAAGTTGAATTGCACAGACTTACAGTGCAAATTGGATTTATGAAGAGCTTCTACTTATGAAATAAGTAAAGCAGTCTTGAGAACCTGAATGGGTCTTGTAGTGCAAATCTGGATTCCAGAACAACTTTACTTCTCTCAAATTTATAAGTTAAATTGTCTTGAGAACCCGAATGGGCCTAGTAGTGTTAATTGGGTTTATGCAACGACTTTACTTGTCTCATTTTTATAAGTCAAGTTGCCTCAAGAGCCTGAAGGGGTATAGAAGATCGAGGTTTTGGAAGCACTTTACTTCTTTCATGTTTATAAGATAAGCAATGTGGAAAACCCGAATGGGTCAAGGAAGAGGTGATCGGGATTTCAGAGTGAGTTTTTTTCTCTCATGTTTATGAGTTAAGCAATGTGAAAAACCCAAATGTGTTTAGGTGAGTTGATCAGAGTTTTACAACAACTTTACTTAGTTCATTTTAATAAGTTAAGCAAAGTTGAAAACCCGAATGGGTCTGGAAGAGTTGATTAGGTTTCTAAGATGACTTTACTTCTTCCAAGTCTATAAGTCATGTTGAATGAAGAACCCGAAATGGTCTTGAATAATTCTTTCAAAAAAATTGGCAAAGACAATTCTTTTGGAAAATTTGGCAAAGACAATTCTTTTAGAAATATTGTCAAGGACAAATCTTTTGGACAAAAAGCCCATGGAAATTGTTCCAAAGGGCATGTAGACCCCTGTAAGAAAGCCGAAGGGTAAGTGGACCATTCAAAAAAGCTGAAGGGTACATTCAAGAAAGTACGAAGGGTATGTGGACCCTTTAAGAAAAGCCGAAGGGTAGTTTGCAAAAAGCCGAAGGGTATGTGGACCCTTTCAGAAAAAAGGGTAATCCGCAGAAAGTTCGAAGGGCAAGTGGATCATTCAAGAAAGCCAAAGGGAACTTCTCAAGAAGTCTGAAGGGCAAGTGGACCATTCAAAAAGGCTGAAGGGTATCACAGAAAGTCCGAAGGGCAAGTGGATCGTTTAAGAAAGCCGAAAGGTCGTCTATAGAAAAGCTAAAGGGCATGAGGACGTTTCCAAGGATTCTAAAGGATAATTTGTTGGGAAAATTGTCCCGAAGAATTAAGTGAAGAAAATAGCCCGAAGAGAAAAGTCCCAAAGAAAATAACCTAAGGAAAATAACCCAAACAAAAGTTCCACGGAAATTTTCCCGAAGGGAACATATTAAAGTTCGAGCAAGTCTAAAGAGATCAACGAAGGGGAATCATCTCAAAGATGCCAAAAGAAGTGAGGTGAAGTCAACATGTCAAAGGTTAATGATCTCGTCAACATAAAGAGCAAGCATCTTTGATGATCCAACGACACACGCAAGTCAGGATTAAGAAGATCCACTGGAGTGAGTGTATCCAAAGCCTTAAAGGTGCTCGAAGGTTAATGCACAGTGGTAAAGTTAAAGATCGAGCATATTTGAATAAATCGAAAGAAGTGAAAGCGATCCTAAATATAGGAAGTAGCGAGATGTAAAGAGGAGCTTGATGGTTAGACTCGGCACGAAGAAAGAAATCAAAGGCCCACATTTAATATATTCTCAACGAATAATTAAAGGAATAGACAAAACCTGTAAATGATTGCACAGAGCTCGAGATTGATCAATCCAATCTATCAATCATCGATTAAGGAGGTTGTGTATTCAAGAGATGAATCCAGCAACTGCCAAACATAGTAAAGAGACCAAAACATTATGGCGTGATGCATGAACCAAGACACGAAAAGGAAACAGTGCAATTATGACCAGAATCTCTTAGTTATCAAAGATAGAAACGAGAATAGACAATTGTTGTATGATGCAAGAACCAAGACGCGAGAAAATGCAAAAGTTAAATACACATTAAAGGAGAATCTAGAAATGAAATTGGTTAAGTGCAAATAGAATGTGAATGCAATGAGTGAGTCATGAAACCCCAATGAATCCTTGTATAAACATGACTCTTAACATGTCAAAAAGTGGCTGCTGCTATTACATTTTGATGAGAAAGAAAAGCGCTATCTATAAAAGGAAATATGCAGCTAGAGTAAAATGCAGAGAAGAAGGAAGGGGAATGAAGTGTATTTGAACAAAGCATAACCAGATGTATGCAGATACAGAGTGAAATACATATGCAAACAGAGATAAAGTAAGAAGATAGAGCACACAGATAATGAGCAGAAGGTGAGAAGTTACATGTTAGACTTTAACAAAGAACATTGAACTGGATTCACTTCTGAATCTATCTTGTACACTGGAGTTGTAGCTCCATAGTTTAGATAGGTTGGTGCCTACATATAAACTGGTTGGTGTTCATTATGGAGATTGGTGTCTCCTAAGGATTGGTGTCCTTGAATGTAACTAGTGAGGGTTTCTAGTAAGGCACTTTATTGTGAGGCTAGATTAGAAAATAGATTCTAGCAATTGATTCTCATCGTGGTTTTTCCCTTTGGGTTCTCCAAGTAAAAATATGATGTTATGTGCTTCTGCGTGTGTGTGTGTGTGTGTGACTTCTTCATTTGTTCTTTGATTTGCACATGAATTTACATCCTCTGTAATAGGTTTTAAATGGACTAGTTTTAGCTCATCTACTGATTCACCCCGCCCCCCCACCCTCTCAGTAGATAGTTGTGTTCAATAATAGACTGAGTTTAACTAAAGTTCTACCTCCAGCAACATACAGTGGAAAGAGTTTGAGGGAACTGAAAGTATGCCTTGATGTAAGCCCTCACTAAATATGAGTACTAGGGGTTTATATTAAACTACACATAAACACCATATGGTAATTTGTAGATCAATATAGAAATCAACGGTATTACAAAATAGAAACAAGATAACTCACACAATGATTATAATAGCTATACACATCATAACCATAGTACACATAAAGCAACAAAGTATTAATCCAATTAACCTAGTATTGATAATCATTCAAACTTGGAGATGAAAGAGAATTGAGACACATAAAAAACCCTCAATAGAAAATAGGAATTGGATTTAATTGAAATAATTGATGTAGGAAAAAATAGGTGAAATCCTAGGTACAATCTAACAACACCTTCGAGTAATTTTTAGTTGACCCTATATTACAATACAATTGTTCCTTATATAAATAAAGGTGGGGCTCACCTCCAAATAATGTGAAGATCCCATCCTGGGCCATGATGTCCACTAGTTACAGTTACATACATAATTCAAAATTTAAAACAAGAAAATCCTTTCAAACCCACATAAGATCTATAGGGGATCACTTAATTGATATGAGGAGGTGACTGAGAAGGTCCAGCTCCTAATTGCTTTGATCTAGCATCCCTAACTTCCAACACGCTCGCCATGAGATCAAACTCCTTGTCTAACTTAGCAAGGTTCATTGAGGGCTCCCTAAAGATTAACTTGGCTTGAGTTGTCAATATTTGATAGACTTGGAAGGGTGATTCCATTGACACTTGGAATCTCAAGACTTGGCTAATACTCGTTTTAAACTGTGTTGATAGATCCAACACTTCTTGGGCCTTTTCTTGATTTGCTCTGGCAACCTTTTCCCTCATGACCTGATTGAATTGAACCAAGTAGACTCTGAATTCCCCTTGGTTGAGAAGAGTGACATCTAGGTGGAATAACACAAAGATATTGACCTCTTTGAAATAAGTCAATATCTTCTTCTTGCCCTCTTCTAAGGGTCCAATTACAGTGCAATCCATGACCAACCACTCCTCCATAAGATCCCTCATATTTATGGCATACATTTGATACAACCCCAATTTTGAGGTCAACATTAGTTTCAGATCCAGGAACATCCCTTTGTTGATCACCACTTGTATCTTCCTACACTTTCTATTAATCTTTGTAATCTTCTCCATGTAGGCCTGAGTTCACTAGATAAGTACGTTGGTCTCAGCCAAAGTCTCCACTATTAGAAAGAGTAGTAAAAGGGTGTCCTTGACCTACCCAATCAGCCTGATGGGAAAACTGACCTTCACTTGGGATTCTAAGGTTTGAATCTAGCTTTACATGTCCTTGAGGATTTTTTCAGACATATCGTGAGTTGCCTGGAGAACAGAGAGTGGGTTCTAAACAATCCTTTCTTCCCAAGTGTAAATCCTCACCTTGGTGAGTGAGAATAGACGTTGATGGGTCTAACAAATCATCGGGTTCCCTTCTTGGACAAACCTCTATGTCAATGTCTTCTTCATGCTCCCCAAAGCTCGGTCGAAGCTCCACTATATATTTGAGTCACCTTGGGTGGTCATATCTGATGCCTATGACCTTGAGACCATTATTTGGGTTATGGGAGGTATAAGAGGGGTGGATGAAATTATGGTGAAGGGTGGAGGGGAGATGGAGGAAGTGGAGGGAGTGAACGAGGAAAGTAGTGAAAGTGGAGGGGGCATGGGAGTAAAAGGAAGAAGGATGAATGGGGAGGCCCATGTGAACATCTATGTCTACCACTATTCTTGGGTCAAATTCACCTAAGGGGGAATTACCATCAAGAAGGGGTTGTTGAATAGAAGGGAATAGATGGGTTGGTTGAAGACCAATCCCATAGTGCCTTAGGTAATGGAAAGAGGGGACTATGGAGTAAGGCACTGGGGTACTACGATTGGGGACAGAAGAATTGTTAAGGCCTATGGAGTTGGTTGGATTGGAGTAGAAAGCCTTCAAACTAGAGCTAGAGTGTGAGTTGCTTTCTACTTCTTACCCAACCTCTTACTTAGTTGACTTCGAATGCTACAATAGATTAACCAGCCAGGATAATAGGAACCACAAAAATTGATGGTAGAAGACTTGAAGCTACTGAGAGAAGAACCATGCTGACTAGAGTGGGTAATAGGAGGGTCTTTGTTATTGGAGGTATGCTCTCGATAGTCGTAGCCACACTCATAAATTCATACCAGAGGAAGGCACTGGGAAGACTCTGGGTTGTAAAATGTATAGAGCAAAGGGGAATGAAAGGGCAAATATGTTCAGGAGGTTTGAGGCTAAAGTTAATTAGGAAAATGACAAAAGGGGTGCAATGGGAAAAAGATGAGGCATCACTTAGGGGATTTGTGGGAGCAAAGCGAAATTGGAGGTGTGAGAGAGGGAACCTACATGGGTCCCTATTGGGAGTCTCACTCCGGGATCGCCTTGGGACTGTCAACCATGTCAAACCTTTGGGTCCGTGAGGCTTAGGGTTAAGGTTTGGTGGTTGAGTTAGTTGCATCTAGGTTTCTTGGGGTCAAGTAGCTTGGGTCTAGCTTTATCGAAGGTGGGTTACTAGAGCCATCGAAGGATGTGGAGGTGGAGGTGGGGCACGAGGAGTAGCTGGAGGAGGTGGAGGAGGAGGTGGGGCATGAGGAGAAACTAAAGGAGATGGAGGAAGAGCAAGGGAATGAGGAGTAGGATCTATTGGAGGAGGAAAATCTAGACTTGGAGCATGAGGAGGAAATAGTGGGGGGATGCCCTGCAAGATCATCTAGGGGATAACACGAAGAGTCATAGTTGGATCTTCTATAGATCGAGAAAGAGCTAAAGGAGGCGTAGATAGGCCCACCTAAACCTTCTTTCCTTTATTCTTCTTATTTTCCATGATCCAGGATAACACCTCCTGGTCATCAATGGTATCTAGGTAGATCTTGTCATCATCCTCTACCAGATGACTGTAGTTGATATTGAGGCAAGTTGAATATCATGCCAAGTGAGCTCTAATTATCCCTTTGGGGTCCTAGTTCTGGATCTTACATCTTGCTAAGGAGAAGGATTCTTGCCCAACCACCATCTTTTGGATTAGAGGGAAGGCCTTGTAGATGTGGTCTCTAATTGTGATTGGAAATGGTAGACATGCCTTTTACCTACATTGTATACATAACCTAAAGATGCCCTCCACTAACTAATAAGCAATCTCCTACTCTGCTAGATGGTATGTAATGAAATATGGTAGGTGGAGGGGATCCTTGAAGAAACCCACAATCTAGATCACAATGCCCTCCTTATAAATCAAGTAGTCCCCAATGATAGTGATGGAATCCCTAATTGCTTTCAATAGCCTGAACATCAGGACCTCATTGATTACTTGGTAAACCACCAAGTATAAATACTCACATATGTCCCAGATATTGTTGTGGAATTAGTGGTCATACAACTTGTAGAAGCCCACATGGACCACTTAACTCTTGGGAACCTATTCAAGAAAATCCAAAGGCTAGAAAGAGAGTATCCCACAAACTATATCCATAAGATATCTCATCATATATAAGTTGGATCCAACTTAGGCATCTATAATGGCATTAGCCAACTTGAAGATGATAAATCCTCCTATGTCTTGGACTTCTACGCATGTGAGGATCATATGGAGGAGGGGCACCCATAACTCATTGACGTGCAAGCAGTCTTGGGCCTCGAGCAATTAGTTCAACAGGATCATACCTACCCATACTTCCTCCTAGAAGGTGTGGACTATGTACGCATTAATATCCTCCTTGTTAACCTATTTAGCATCTAGGTTCTCAACCTAATTATGGAAAACATCATATATTTGGTAGGTCCCCATCCAAACCATCACTATTGTCGTATTATAAGAATAGGTATAGTCTAGAAGGGAGTAGTATGCCTTGTAAGTGTTCTTGAAAATATTGGCAATTTGGTGTTGAGAGTTAGGAAAACACACTAAGTCGTGGACCCCATCCTACATATGGATGGCATTGTGAATGAGGTTTCCAAATAAGTCAGCATAGGGGAATGCCTCTAGCTTGGTAGAAACTCTATGACGTTCGTACTTCTTTTCAGACTGAAGGGCATCCTCAAACATTACATGTTGGCCATCGTAAGAGCTTGAATCATTGGGGACTTGCTCAATCACTTTGAATAAGTCATTATAGTAATTGAATTTGGTCAGGCCAGTCGAGAATGTGGTATCTTGGTACTCATATTTGACCTTTGGATTTGAAGAGGATGCAACCATTATAGCAAGATAGGGGGACAATAGGGAAGCTCTAAGCATTGGAGACATGAAATATAGGGGTGCTATGTAATAATTAGAAATCTAGTGTTGGAGTGTTATTAAAGGTAGCAGTGGTAATTGTTAGTGAGATTCCCTTAAGATTTTTCTTACACATGCATATAACCCCTTTTATTAATGTCATTTGGTGGTTCACTTCCTACAAATTCATATTTGAGTTGGTCGCTGGATTTTATCTATTTACTTCTAAATCCAGAGTTGAATCCAAATCCCATGGTCTTCTACTGCCAGCTAGATATAGAAATGGCAATAGGATATTTTAAAACTATCTAATCAGGCCTAACTTCCTATTTTATTAATGCTTAGCATACAGTAGGCACATAGTCATATCTCTTAGAGGCTTCTTGGTTAAATGCCACTTTCTAACATGTGTCATCTACTCATTGGTTCTCCTACTAATGGTCAAAACCTAGGCATGGCTTTGTACTCCATGTCATTCCCTAAATAAGGGTGATATGTCACCTAGAGACATGTGGCACATCTTGGATTGGTTTTCTAACCTCATATGTACCTTATTCTAACCTTATTGAGGCCTTAGGTGGCTACCAGTTCATTTGCTTATTGGGCAATGTGGCACTTCTTAATTTGGCCAGGCTTCTCCCAAGATCTGATATTTTTGATAGGTTTAGGGATTGACCACTCTGACACCTTGGTAAAGTGGCAACCTCTCATTTAGTTGCACTCTCTTGGCTCTAAAATATCTCACACGTCTGAGGATTGGGCATTCTAACACTTTGTCGATGTGACATCTTCTCATTTAACTAGGATCTCTTTGGCTCTGACATCTCTAATAGGTCTGAAGACTGGCCACTCTAACACCTTCACAACATGGTACCTTCTCATTTGGTTGGGATCTCTTGGGTTTTGAATATCTAATAGGTCTGGAGACTAGCCACTCTAACACCTTGGTGATGTGTCACCTTTTCATTCGTCTAGGCTTTCCTAAGCTTTGACTTCTTTGATAGGTCTAGAGATTATCCACTCTAACACCTTGGCAATGTGGTGCCTTCTCATTTAACTAGGCTCTTCTGGGATCTAATATCTATGATAGGTCTAGGTAATTACCACTATAACACCTTGGTGACATGGTGTTTTCTTATTTGGTTGGGCTTTTTTAGGATCTGACATCTCTGATAGGTTTGGGGACTAACCACTCTGACACTTGGAGATGTGGTGCCTTCTCATTCAATCGAGCTCTCTCAAGCTTTGATATCTCTGATAGGTCTAGATAATGGCCACTCTGACACTTTGGTGATGTGTCACCTTCTTATTCAACTGAGTTATTTCTGGCTCTGACATCTCTGACAGGTCTAGGGACTAGTCGCTTTGACACTTAACAATGTGGTACCTTCTCATTTGATCGGGCTCTCCTAGGCTCTGACATCTCTGCTAGGTCTGAGGAATGGCCACTCTGACACCTTCGTGACATGGTACCTTCTCATTCGACTGGGCTCTCCTAGGCTATGACATCTATGACAGGTCTGGGGATTGGCCACTCTGACATCTTGGTAACATGGCACCTTCTCATTTGATCAGGCTCTCTCGAGCTGTGATATATCTAAGAAGTTTGGGAACTAGCCACTCCAACACTAGGCAACATGGTGCCCTCTCATTTGGTCAAGCTCTCCCTCTACAAAATCCATAATAAAAGACTAAGTAATAAGTGAGAATATGCATAATTCATTTAATTGTTACTCATTCCTTATTAAGACTTTGATTTGTTGTAAAGGGAGATGGGTTTGTTACTCCAAGAAAGGAATGAAACTCTGGGAATTTATGTTGAAAGTAGACTTGTAATGTTAGCATCTTAATTCATGAAAGAACCAATCTACATTGGTTATAAAAATAAATAAATGAACCCTGTTGCTACTTGGGGAAATCAGGGCAACATATATTCTAAAGATTTAAGCAAGTGCTACCAATAAGAACAAAAGAAAGGATCATAAAGCTACGGTTATGAGATTTTTTAGAGGGGGGCCAGATTTTAACAAAAATGGGGCATGTTGGCCACAACAAATGGTGACTTCTATGAGAAACTGATGACAAACACTTAGAACCCAACTAGTTTATTCTTCTTTCCTTACTCAATAAGATATTGTAAGAGGGATCTTTATTCACAATATAAAAGAGGAGGCACTGAAGTCTCGCAATATCAAGTGGCATAATGAGCTTTCACCTTATAGATGCCACCAGTGCACGTAAGAAGTGATTTTCATTTTCCATTTAATCATGAATTTTATTCGAGTAATCAAGGATGGATTGGTTATGAGGCTTCACCTAGGGCATTGATGGCTTGATGGCTTGGAGAGGAGATGACAGGGGCATTTGGGCGTTCAGTTGCCTATCTACTGTAATGGCCCCCAACATAAGTTGAGGATAGGTATACTATGACTGTGTCTTTCCATAGGAACATGGTTATCCAAGGGTCTAGTTTATTCTTATAAATTTCAAGTGCTAGTTGAAGGTTAGGTTGATAAAGCATGGTAACCTGGATTTACATCTTCTGAAACCTAGCATTGAAGTTCGTAATATGCTCATTAGGCTTTGTCTTGATACAAGAAAATTGTTAGTATAGGACACTAGGGTCCATCACTTACCCGAATTGGGTGAGGAAAGTAGTATTGAAATAGTCCCAACTCAGGATAGAGTCTTCAAGAAGGTTGAAGAACCAATCATATGCTAAGTCTATTAGGGTAAAGGGGAAAATCTTGCACTCCACATCCTTGTGTTCCATATTAAGAAGTCTTAGGGCAGTTTTTTAGGATGGTATGTGTTCCTCCATAGTCCATATTATGCTAGGAATGAAATGGGGAAGATACCTCTAAGGATTCCTAGGTAAATCATGGATGAATCCTAAGATGTTAATGGCAGAGCCAACTAATTAAGACATTTTGGGTTGCAAATTTGAGACAGGTTACGAGGATGAACTGATGGGAATCACAATAGGTACAGGCTGGTTGAGCCTAGGTTTTCTATGGAAAATTAGGGGTAAATTACCAATCATCCTTGGTAGGAGCTAGCCCTAGTAATAAGCAAACTAGTCTTTAAGATGCTTTACAATTAAATAATAGTTATCATGTTATTACCAATAAACCAATCTTGACATACTCATAAAAATAAATTAATGACATGCATGAAGTATTCTAATAAGAAGCCCTGTTTCTAGAACTAGTTATTATTTTCTCTAGACTCCTCTATTCATGAAATGCCCATGAGGTTGGACATTCCCTAAAAGGGAAGGTGGAGACAACTATGGACTTTCGTCCTTCATTTAAGATTGATCTAGGACCAACCCGGGGCATGGGTGCAGGTATTTGACTTCACAAATGGAGTATGTTTGATTAGTCTACAAGAGATGCACTATCACCACCAAAAGTTCAATCTAAAGTTCATACACACAAGTCAAATATTATTATGAGAATTTGAGTATTTTGCTGTATGTTTGTAAATAAAAGGGGAAAGAGTAGCTCAATTCTAAAGAACAAACACAAAAGAGAGGGAAGGGTAAGGTAGAAAAGGGAGCCTCCAGATCTAGAATGAACTCAATGGATTGATCATTGAATCAAGTGACTCTACCACAATTATACCACTGTAAATTGAGTTTCACTAAAGTTATACCTCCAAGAACTTATAGTGGCAAGAGTATGAGGGAATCGAGAGTATTCCTCAATATAATCTCTCATTAAATATGAGTACTAAGGGTTTATTGTAAATTACACATAAACACCATACAATAAGTTTTAGATTAACACATGAATTAATGGTACAACTCTGAAGCAAGAGAACTCACATAGTGATTATAATAGCTAAGCACATCATAACCATACCACACAAAACAACAAAGTATTAATCCAGTTAACCTAGCATTGATAATCATTCAAACATGGAGATGAAAGAGAATTGAGACACATAACAAACCCTCTGTATAAAATAGGAATTATATTCATTTAAAATAAGTGTTGTTACAATAATCAATATGGGCCAACTTTATAGTCTAGAGAGATGAATGAAAAAATAGATGAAATCCTGGCTACAATCTGATAACACTTTTGAGTAATTTTTAGTTGGCCCTATATAACAATAGGGTTCTTCCTTACATAGATAAGGATGGGCCTCACCTCCAAACAGGTGAGGATCCCATCCTGGACGATGATGGTCAGTCATTATGTACAACCATAATTCAAAATTTAAAATAAAAAAATCCTTTTAAACCCATAGAAGATCTATAGGGGACCATTTAATTGATACAAAGAGGTGACTGAGAAGGTGTATATACTAACTAATTTAATTTGGCATCCTTAGCTTCTAACGTGAACACCATGAGGTCAAAATCCTTATCCAACTTGGTAAGGTTCATTGGGGGCTCCTTGAAGATTACCTCAGTTTGAGTCACTAGTCTTTGGTAGACTTGGAAGGGTGCTTATATTGACACTTGGACCCCAAAGACCTGGTTGATGCTTGGTGTGGACTATGTTGATAGATATAACACCACCCGGGCCCCTTCTTGGTTTGCTTTGGTGACCTTCTTCCTCATGACCTAGACGAATTGACCTAGATGGACTTCAAATTCCCCTTGGTCGAGTAGGGTGCCATTCAGGTGGATTATTGTAAAGATATTGACCTCTTCAAAATATGTGAATATGTTCTTACCATCTTCCAATGGTTCAGTTATAGTGCAAGCCTTGCCTAACCACTCCTTCATATCCCTTATATTCATGACATACATTTGATACAACCTCAAGTCTGAGGTTAGCATTAGTTTTAGCTTAGGAAACATCCTTTTGTTGATCACCACTTGCAACTTCTTACACTTTCTATCAATCTCCACAATCCTCTCTATGTAGACCTGGTTTTGTTGGATAAGTATGTTGGTATTAGCTAGAGTCTCCACTACTTTCCCAAGGATTGCAAAGAGTAGTAATAGGTCATCCTTGACCTACCTAATCAACCTAATGAGAAAAGTGTTCTCACTTGTGTTGAACATTATCATTGGTTAAGGAAGAGATTGTTGAGCATTGTCATTGAGTGTTGAGCTTTGATATTTAATTTTGCCATTGATGTTAAAGGTTCTTGGTCAAGTAAGCCTTGAGAAATGTATATGATGATTTATAATTATAATCATAGTGAGTGTTGTTACTGTATAAAAAGTAGTGATGGGAGAATGTTGTTTGAAGAATGTTTTAATATCAGCTTGAGTAAAATCATTAAGAAGTAGCATGAGTGAGTACATGTCAGTACAATAAGTGCAAATCATATTTTAATGCTGTCTAGACCTTGTGATATGGTATTTATAGGTGGCATGATGATATGAGTGAGCTCTGAAAAAGAAACCATGTGCTCCAAAGATCTGTAAGTAGTTCTGAAAATGCTCTGGATGAGCTACAAAGACGAGAATGTTCCAAAGAATACCTAATAGTAATTGAGCATGAGAGAGATTGTTTAAGGTTGTATATAAGGTTTTAAGGACCCTCCAATTGATTATAAGGTTAGCTCTGAAGATATGTATATATAACTCTAAAGATACTATGAAGATCTCAATCGAGCTTTGAAGATCTGTAAGTAGCTCCAAAGAAGTTCTATTGAAGCTCCAAAGAAGAGTGAGTGTATGAGATTGCTTGAGCATACACAAGAGGCATTGAAACACAAGAGAGTTTCAAGGTGAAGACTATAGAGTGGATATAAGGTCAGATTCAAGGCATAATAATACTTGCAGGTTAAGGCTTAGAAAACAAGAGGAAATATGGTGGCCAAATGAGATAATGGGATCAGTTTCAATGGAATAAGTGAGTAGGTGAACATTGACAAAGGTAAGTTAAGTTGTTTTAAGTATGTGCATGGAGTTTCAGATCAAGGTTTGCAATAAAAATATTGAAAAAATATTTTCAGGTTTTTTTAGTGCATAGAATGTTATCTACCCGAGAAGGTTTTCTCAGTGCTCATTGGGACGTGTAGTTTTTGCATGAGAACCTAAGTCTGTGAGAAATAAGGTCAATAGATTGGTCTAAAAAACCAATAGGTTTTAGTAAATCACATGATCTGATTGGTTGAGGTTGTTTTGAGGATGTTGTAAGATATTGTATATGCATTGAAAGCGCTTGACGATATTTATATTTTCTTGACTGTGTTTTCAGTTGGCAATTTTGAGTGAACATCTTGTAGAGAAGTAGTTGAGCCTATTTACCCTAAGTTGAATTAATAAATGAATTTTGTGATGGCCATGAGTTCATGTGGTTTTTGAATATGTAATTTTTTGCCATGATTGTTTGAAAAAATTAAGTATATACCTTAGTAATTCAAGTCAGAGTTTCTATATATGTGCAGGCCTTTTATAAGCAATGGTTTGAGTAGGAGTTCAAGTGGTAGTTGAACCTAAAAGGTGTTTTGGACCTAAAGTAAATTTAGATAAGGGTTATTACATTGGTGTATGAATTGTTTCTACCATGTGATGTGTTTGGATATGCTTTAAGAAAGATCAAAGGGTAATGTGTTGTTAAGAAGACCTATTAAATCTCCATAAGCCTAAAAAAGGAGTAAAGGCTAATTGATATATGGATGACCTATTGTATTGATTGATTCATGATTAAGGCATGTTATTTTAATATGTAAAAATTTATTGATGGCTGACCTAAGTGATTTGAATAAGTAGTCGACCTAAAAGGATATGATCAAGTGACTTGTATAAAATCAAGGCAGTTAGGCTTTTTTTGCATGTGCTTAGATAGAGAGTAGAAGAGGATAATTGAATGAGATTGATCATTTTTTAGTAGGATGTCATGCATGTATACACATAATATTTTCAAACTTTTTCACTTACTGACACTTTGTATCTTTCAGGAACCTATCAAATCTCAATCTCTCTGAGTGCATGCCTTAAGTGCACTAAAAAAGTGGAAAGACCACTGGTGCTTCGTAAGATTGTTGTCCCTTTTTCCACTTTCCATCTACACACTTGTCTCCTAAAAATATTTACCCTAATCTTATTCTTCTCAGTTGTACCCATTCCAAACCTTTATCACATCTTTATCATCTTATTCCTTACCTCATCCCCCTTTTGATAGTTGGTTATACTAGGTTGACTGGGTCGAACCTATATAATTTTTAGTCTCTAATTACTGTATAGGGTCGACTAGAACAACCCTGCACTATTTTGAGGTATTTTTCACTTTAGAGTTTGTTAGCTCTTTGGTTGACATAGCTTAGAACATAGTGAATTATCTCTCAAAAAATATAGGGTTGACTGAGTCAACCCCATATAGTCGACATATTCAGAAGGATTTAGGGTAAGATCTATATATATATATATATATATATATATATATATATATATATATATATATATATATATATATATACAATTTCATTTCTAACTATTTAAATATAGAGAAGTGAAGAATGGTAAGTGTGAACGAATGAACATATGGTTATTGACCATTCTACTTGAGGAATAACGCTTAGGGTTCCATACTTTCTTTAGAGATACGGATCTTGTCTTGTGGAGAAGTATTTTGGATGCACAGATAGGTTGTGTAGCCTAGAGCTGATTTGTCTTTGTCATCCTTACATACCAAAATAATCTCTTGCAGAGCACCTTGGCCAAGGGAGAGATTGAGGCTCGATGGGTTCATCTTCAAAGTTAAGTATTCATAAATTTATTTCTTCTTTGTAAGAGTAATAAATGTTGTAGTTGTACTTCTTTTTCATGCATTAGGATTCCATATACATTGACATAAGTATATTTCTTCTATGTATGTTTAATTTAATTTGTTTTGTTTCTAACCCCCACTTTGTGCCATAAGCTTTGGTGAGCACTAAACTAGATTCAGTTTCTTGTTTATTAGACATAAGTAAAATATCAAAACTTAGGATCCCCTTAGGGTTATTGCATGATTGTATTAGTCTGGAGGCTTTGGAACCCTCTTTAACATACTGTATTGTGATAAGTTATCCCCTAATTAGGTTTAACGGATCTCTATCTTGGTCATGCTCTTGCTTAACAAACGTATTCCCAATCAGAAGTGTATGTATGATCTATCTTCTCTGAACTAGGAATGATTTATAGACATGATACATTTTTGATTGCATACATTATGGTGAACCTGATATAAACTAACCCTTACAAGATTTGTTCACTTATTTCATTCTTTTCATCATTATTTTTATCATATATTTACCATACTAGGTTAATTGCATCGATGCAAATCTAATTTCTATTCGTAGGTTTTCAGGTATAGGATACTAAATCGACCCAGTTGACCCAAAATAGGGTTTTAGCTTTCCAAACTTCTAGTCCAAACTACTAGATGAACTTAGTAGACCTAGTATAGTTTCTAGACTTTCAAATATCCTATTCAGCATACTAGGTCGACCTAGTCAACCGTTTATAGTACAGGGACTCAACAACATGTTCCTACAAAGCATTCCATAAGGTTATTTGACAACAATCTTTCTTCTGTACATCTTTGATCCACCAAGGTTCTTTTTTATCATTTTATCTCTTTCTTTACAATCTTTCCTTTCACAGTTTATAGCTTTCAAAATTGCCCTTGTATAGTCAATTAGATCGACTTTGTTGACCAAGTTTTGTATTTTATGTGTTATTTGTATTTTATAGTCAATTAGATCGCTATTCATTTTCAGACCTTGCTTCCACAATAAAAAAATGACCATATCGACCTTGTTCTGTATTCTATGCATACACTATCAACTGCATTGACATTGTACCTTGTTTCAAAGTTGGACTTAACCTTTATATGCTAGTAATTATCTCACACTTTCATTTCTTGCTACTTGCATGCTTATGATCGATCACATAACTTAATTAAGTGGTTTTCAATTAATCATTTAGTTTCACTATTTTTAATTTTATGCAAATACAACCAAATCACAAAATCTAAATAAATATTTTAATATTTGACTACCCAAGGCTAACCTACTTGGATTTCATCACCAAGGGGGAAGTCAACTTGATGTTTTGGTCAAGTATAAAACATGGTTAATGGTATATTCTAGATAAACCCTTGACACCCTTATTGTTTTGGTGTGTGAAGGGGGTAGGACCCAATACGAAGCCTGTATCATTACCACTACAAACCCCTTTCAACACAAACTACCTGAAACTATTCTTAGATTGCTTTTTAGTTCTTTACTTACAACAAACTTCCTATCATATTTAAAAGACAAATCCTAATAATCTTATAAATATTCAGTTTGTCCATTTAGCTAGTTATTTACTTTTCAATTTGATTGCTTGCTCTTTATTCAATTGTATTTTGTATTACAAAAACTTGCATTATCCAACATTGGAAAGGTTTTGTATTGTGTGCTCTAATTGGATTGGCTAGCGTTAATCTAATTGATTGTTCATTTTCTTTTAGTTCTTAATTTTCAAATTACTTGCAAAAAAATCTTGTTTCAATTCATAATTTGTTATAAGCTTCCTTATTTTCCCTATCTATTGTACTAGGTCGACTCAGTCGAATTTGTACATTTTTCCAACCTTTGTTCACTATACTGGATCGACTTAATCAACCCTATACTATTTGCAGACCCTATTCACTCTTTTGCCAATCTTTGTTTACTGTACTGGGTCAACCCCATCGACTCTGTACTATTTAGAGTCCCTATTTTCTATACTAGGTTAACCTAGTTGACTCTGTATAGTTTCTTGTCACTTCCTATTTCCTTATGTGGTTATCTAGTCTTATCTCATCATGATAACATATTTTTAGCCTTCTCTTAGTCAATAACATTGCATAATTAAGTATTTGGATAATAACCTCATTTATTTTATTACTTCAGATGAAACTATCCACTTTCTTCCTTCCTCTTCTCCTAAACCAAAACCAATCACTACACTATGTAATGTAGTTGAGGTCATTTATCCTAATCCTCCTCCCAATACCAATGTTGGGAATCCTCCACCTACTAATAATCCTCTTTCTATCAACACTAATACCTCACCTTCCAATCCACCTATTGATACAACTCAACTTCTTACACATGTAGTTCAACAAATGAACATCATGCAAACAACCAATCAATCTCAAATAATGAAAATGCAATAACATTTATTAAATATTACTAGTCAACCACCTCAAGTCATCATGTTTCAGCCAAATCCATATTTTGTCCCTCCTCTTAGAGATGCCAATGGGAATATCATCCCTCAACCTCCAATAAATAACAAAATTCTTTAACATCTTCAAAATGAATCTTTAGCCCCATTCATTGCATCCATAGATATTATTGGAAACATTTTTTCAACTATCACATATAATGGGACTAAGGACCCTACTATCTTTCTTAAGTCTTTTGGTAATCTATATCAGGAATGGGTCCAAACTAACGCTTTTTTACCACCAAGCTCTTAGCAAAAACCCTTGTTAGTGATGCACTTGAATGGTACACCCAACTTCCTAGACATTCCATCTCACAACTAGAGGATTTAATCAATGCTCTAGTGAAAGAATTCCAACATGATGACCTTCTTGAAAGTTACCTTAGCCATTTCATCAATGCCAAGCAACTTCCTAATGAATTGCCCATACTTTTATCAAATGATGAAAGTCTCTCACTCAAAGTGGACCATAACATGAATGATGATACTCTTTTAAAACTATTTGTCACTGCTCTTAAATCTCCCCTTCAATACAAAGTTTAAATCTTTTCACCTAAAACTTTAGAAAAAGCTTTAGACCAAGCAAAAAAACAAAGACTTTTTTATGACTCAATTTGAACCATCACAAATAACTACTAAAGTACCTTTCCAATCATCTTCTCATAACATTGATTCATCCAAGTTTCTCCAACCTTAAAATGGAGCATCCTATTCAACCAATTTTAACCCAACCCATGCTCCCTTGAGTCTAAAACAACTTAAGAGGAAATTGCAACCCTCTAAACCCATGAGCTTTGATCTTTCCAAACCTCCTCCAAAATGGTACAATCTTGATAAGTTTTGTTAGTGGCATGCTACTATAGGTCATTCTCATGAATCTTGTCATGATCATCGATTTTTTCTTTCTTCCTTACTAGGTCCACATTTCAATCTTTATACTCTCACAAAACAACATTATCAAAACTATATTCAATCTTCTCAAATTCAATCTCAAGTACCACAATCACATCAAAATTAACTACCTAATGATCAACAATAATTGTCCCATACCTATAACTCATCCACTAATTTTGTTCAAACCACAGTTGATCCTTCTTCCTACACCAATAAGGAAAGGATAACTAACATGGACAATTTTAAACATATCATTACATCCATTGAACCTCAACCTCTTAGGTCACACGAACAAAAAAATTACCTAGTTCAAATGTCTACTCTAGTTCATATCATACATGGTCCTCCTTTACCTTCTCATACCTCTTCTACCCATCATATGTCACATTCAACCTTTATAAAATTTAACAAACCAACACATTTTTGTATCTCTGAATGCACCTACCAACCCAATGAAAACCATTTTAATAGTTCAATGTTACCTCACTCCACCTCACATGTTTGGACATCTTGCGATGCCCATCCACATGTCCCTTTAGACTTTGGGGCATCTTGTGATGCCCATTCCTACATCTACTTACCCATTGGGGCATCTTACGATGCTCACTCTTATTATACAATACATAATAACAAATAAATTCAACTTCAAAAAACCTTCCAAGACTTATATACTTATTTTTCACATGCTCTTCTTTGATACATACATTAACATATATCTTACTTATTTTTTTTTATCTCATATTTTTGTGCACTTTATTTTTTTTACTTTCACTGTATAAGCATCATTGTCTTCCTTTATGTTCTTTGGTTTTATTTCACATTACATTTAGCATTTGCTTTCATTTTTGTCCTCAAATATATATATTTTTTATTTTTATGTTATTATTTGCCTTAGTATCTTTATGATTATTTTTTCCCTCTTATTTAGCATTCATCCCCATGAGTTTCTCTGTTATGAGTTTGTAGTATAAGATTATGGATAAGCCCTGACCCTCCTCACAAAATACCACCTTTGCTTCTTTTCTCATTTTATTATTTTACACACCTTTTTGCATCCCTCGTGGGTTTGTCTTTTATGAGTTGCAGTGTAAGACTACGGATCAGATCTGGCCTTCCTCATAAAATTATCATCTTATTATTCATTTTCTAGAATGTATTTTTTACTCTTGCTCTTAGCTTTAACTTTTATTTTATTTTTATAGATAGAATTTGCACAACAATCTATGTTAGCATGTTTTCCTCCATTTCCCTTATTCTTATGATAAAGAATCACACGTTACTGTCATTGTATCCCTTTTTTGACCTTTGTCACATTTTTTATGATTTGAAGTAATTCAAATTTATTTCATGTGTCATTCCTCTTAATTTCCTCTTTCTTTCACTCTGTCTTGGATAAAACAAGGTCGAAGTTAATATAACAATTTTATTTTACCTAAATTTATGAAACTCTTAGACCCCATGTTCTTTGAAGTTTTTCTCTCTTAGTAACTAATTTCCAAGTATTCAAATGAAAGTCATCTTTAGCATCCATGTTTAGTTTTTCAAATTCATATGGAGGAGGAAGAGAAAAATCCATCAAGAAAGTTAAAAGCCAAATCATTTGAATAAAAAAGCAATGATATCTAAAAGGCAACATACAAATCTTAAAATTCAAATCATACAAAAAGATGTGATTACAAACGCATCTATCTCTAATCGAAGCTCAAAATCCATAGTTGGCTTCACATAGAGCCGAGGTCCTTTAAGGTGCGATAGAATAGTAGATTGGAATAAAAAAATTAAACAAACTCTATAGTGTTACCTACTTTCTTATGTAAGTACTCAATCTTCACAATAGAATGATAACTTTGTAAGGGGTCTTGAGGAATGGGAAACACGTTGTGGGAAGGTATGTCCATTTTATTTTTTATGCATATAAACTTCATGGGATAATCTATATACTACATTTGTTGACCTACGACTTATGTGGTTAAGATAAGTTCTTCATAGTCCTTAAGGTTAAAAGTCCTCTAATTTTGACAAACTTAATCTGAGTGTCTTGACTTCAATAAAGAGTTACTCTACCTTGGTTTTTCCTACATTTTTTCCCTCCACCTATTTAATTTGCCCCCTTGACAGGCAAATTATGATTTTAAATTTATTTTCCTTCTATTATTCTTTCTTCTTCACCTCTTAAAAATATGCTAACATTACTTTGTGTCATTTTTATCTATCCTTAGAACAAAATAACATGTTCGAACAACTATGGATTACACCCTTACACCATTTATTTACCACACCATATCATTATCATACTAGTCATATCATTAGCTGATTGTGTTTTCTTAAATTGTATCCCAGAATAAGCACTAAGTTTGAGTCTTCATCCTTTAGAGCTTTTGATTTTCATTTATACATCATATTCTTGTTTGATTTTTGTGAAATTCACTTATCCTACATATGACATTTGTTATTATTACATGTTTTTGTTTATGTATGCCTTCATGTTTATCTTACATCTTCAATTACATTTCATTTTCAGTCTTTCATGTTTTTCTTTTTGCCTATCTTACATGAGCTTATTTTTCACTTACTTCTATATCTTTGTTAAAGTTTTCTTATATTGAAACTTCATTTGCCATTTATGTTTTATATACTTTTCAACGTGATTTAGTATGTTCTACATTCCTTTCTGTCATTCATATTTTACATGCTTCCTAACATGATTTAGTATGTTCTACATTCTTTTTTGAAAACATGCTTTCCAACATGATTTAATGTGTTCTACAATCATTTGTCATTCACTTGTCATTTTTTTGCCATTATTTTATCATTCATTTGCCTTTAATATATTCTAGCCTTGCCTTAACAGTCTTGATTTGCCAGTTTTTCCTAATAACCTTATATCTTTGTCTTAACTCATCTTTTTTACTATCATATCTATATTTCAAAAAAAATAAATTTTGGCTATTTTTTGCACTAACTTCTATAAGGCCGCCTAGTATTCTTCACATTGGATGCCTTCAGTTTCTCTTGTAGTCTTCTTCTTTATCTATAACACTAAGGTAAGTAAAGGTATGTATTTTTAAATTTTGTCATTTCTTTTATCTTATTTGTTGCTTAATGTACTTTACTTGGCATTAACATTGTGTGTTATCATGTTTTATTTCTAAAGCACCATCCTGAGTTTCACTTACATGATATGTGATGAGATTCAAGTGGAGCATATATATACACATAATATTTTCAAACTTTTATCATTTACTGATATTTTTTATGTTATAGGAATCTGTCGAGTCTCAATCTTTTTGAGTGCATGCCTTAAGGGGTACATAGAGAAATGAGTTAGCAGACCATTGGTGCTTCGTAAAATTATTGTCCCTTTTCCCACTTGTCATCTACACACTTATCTCCTAAAACACTTTAACCTAAGCTTATTCTTCTTATTTGTACCCATTCCAAACATTTGTCACATCTTTATTCTCTTATTCCTTGCATCATCACCTTTTTGATAGTTGGTTGTACTATGTCAACTAGGTTGACCCTATACAATTTTTAGCTTTTGATTATTATACAGGGTCGACTGGGTTGACCTTGTACTATTTTAGGGTATTTTTCACTTTGAATTTTGTTATCCCTTTGGTCGACATAGCTTGAAACCTATTGAATTATCTTCTAAAAATATATAAGGTCGATTGGTTCGACCCCATATAGCCGACATATTCAAAAAGATTTAGGGTAAGAACCACCTATATATACAAGTTCATTTCCAACCATTTGAATGTAGAGAAGAGAATAAGAATAAGTTTAAATGAATATCTACTTATTGGCCATTCTACTTGAAGAATAAGGCTTAGGGTTCCATATTTTCTTTAGAGATATGGATCTTATATTGTGGAGAAGTATTTTGGATGCATAGATAGGTTGTGTAGCTTAACGCTGATTTGTCTTTGTCATCCTTACATGCCACAACAATCTCTTAGGAAGCACCTTGGTCAAGGAAGAGATTGAGACTGGACAGGTTCATCTTCAAAGGTAAGTATTCTTAACTTTATTTTTTCTTTGTAAGATTAGATAGATAATGCAATTGTGCTTCTCTTTTATGCATTAAGATTTTGTATATATTGACGTGAGTATATGTCTTCTATGTATGTTTTGTTTAGTTGATTTTATTTCTAACCCCCACTTTGTGCCATAAGCTTTGGTGAGCACTAGATTATATTTACTTTCTTGTTTATTAGACATAAGTGAAATATCAAAACCTATGACCTCCTTAGGGTTATTGAGTGATTGTGTTAGTCTGGAGGCTTTGGAACCCTCCTTAGCATAGTGTATTGTGATAAGTGATCCCTTAGTCAGATTCAGTGGATCCCTATCTTGGTCATGCTCTCACTTAACAAATGTATTCTCAATCAGAAGTGTAGGTATAATCTATCTTTTTCGAGCCAGAATTGATTTATAGACATGATGCATTTCTAATTACATACAATGCGGACCATTAAAAAAGTGTTATGAAAATCTAACAAAGGTTATGCATAAGAGGATAAAGGTCAGAAGACATAATCAAGCCATGAAAAGGGATAGTTGAAAAAATAAGGTTGAAGGACAATTTTAGAAGGACTGAAGTGAGCGAAGAGTTGAAAGAGAAGATCATCTATTGTAGAAGTAATAAGGGTTTTTGAATGTGATCAAAAAATTAGGTGGTTAAGTTAGTGTTAAGTTATCTAGGGGGTTGGTGCCTCCTTGCAAATCGGTACTTACTAAATTCAAGTGGGTGCTTGTTAAATTAGGGGTTGGTGCTCTTTATTGGGTTGGTGCTCAGCTAAAGACTCTGTCAAGTTGGTGCTTGAAAAATTGGGGTTGGTACTCTAAATTAAGTGGGTGCTCAACTAAAGATTGATTTTTATTTTATAGGACTTAAGTCCATTTGCTTCATCAGTGTTTTTTTGCCCCTAGACGGTTTTCCATGTATATATTATGTTCATATGTTTCATGTTCTTATGATTTGATGTTTATGCTTGCTTAGATGTACATGCTTTTTAGAATAACTCATGAATGGTTAAGTGAAATTAAATGAAATTTTTTGAAGACTGATTTAACTTTGAAGACTGATTTAACCCCTGTGCTCCTGCCTACCCCTCCCCCGCCCAGTCATCTTTATTCTAGTAATTAATATTAGATTAGGTCCTTTGAAATAGGCTTGACAACCTAAAGGAGATACTAAGAGGGAAGGATGATGAGTCAACAAACTCAAGATGGTTTCTCTACCAGTAAGGCTTCGTTATTAATAGATTTAACTATACCTTTTGGAATGTCAAAATGAAGATATATATGATGTCATAGGGACATGATATTTGGTAGTTAGTTATAGATATATATATTACACCTCCAATTCCACCAATAAATGCAACAAGTAAGAAGGCTAGTGAGAATAACTCCAAGGCATTGAATGCCATTATGTGTGGCCTATCATAGGTATAGCTTGTAAAGATAATGCATTGTGTTTCAGCCAAAGACATGGGAAAAACTAAAGACCATCTAAGAAGGAGACACCAAGGTGAAGATGGCCAAGTTGCAGTCCCATAGAAGACAATTTAAAATCTTGAAGATGACATCTTTACATCCTACTTGTTGAGAGTTGATGAAGTTATCAATATCATAAGAGGATTGGAAGAAGTGAAAGAGTCTACTATTGTTCCAAAGTTATTGAGATTACTAACTCTTAAATTTGACTCTAAAGTATCTACAGTAGAAAATATAAGATTTAGACAAGCTAGAGATGGATGGGCTTCATAGTATCTTGACTGCCTATGAGATGAGATCAAATGAAAGAAGACCTCTCAAGAAGGAAGCAACTTTCAAGGTTGAAAAGAAGTCAAAGGCCAAGAAGGCCAAACATGAGGTATGTTTAGATATTGATGATTATAAACTCATTACCATGTTTGATAGAAATCTAAGAACAAGTTCTAATAAGTACAAAGGTAAGTTACCATTCAAGTGTTTCAACTATGGAGAAATTGGAAATTTTGCAAACAAGTGTCTTTATAAGCAGAGGACTAAGGATGATGATACAGACAAGAAATAATATAGGTCTAACAAGAGAAGAAAGAGTATTAGAAAGGATGAAGGTGAGAAGAATTCAATCAAGAACAAAAAGAGATTCAATAACAAAGAAGATAACTTATATGATGTGAGTGATTTAGACACATTTGACAGTGATGATGATAGTAATAGGCATAAATTAGAAAATGACGATTGATCAAATAGGAAGGCATCATGATTGATGTAAAATCAATTGAAGAGGTATACTATGATAGTGAAGAAAGAGAAGTTAAATTGGATCTTGAGGCAGAGTTGGTAAGTGCCCTAGAAGATTTGAAGATTGTAAATAAGAAGAACAATAAAATTGAAGTCATTAACTCGGGACTATGAGAAACATATTGGATTATTTGAAAAAAGGCTAAGCAACAATTCCAAGGAGTATCAAGAGATCATCCAACAAGTTGAAACTTAGATAGAGATTGTGACAACAAGCTTGAAGGCTAAAGAATAAGATTGTAGTAGATATAAAACTAAAATTGAATCTCTAAAAGCCGAGTTGGATCAAGCATCTAGCAAGGTGAAAAACTTTATGAATTTTGAAAAGAGCATTGAGGCTCTAGATGATATATTTAGTTAGAAGTCTACAAGTGACAAGACATGTCTTGGATTCAAACAAGACCCAAAAAAATCACCTAAAATCAAGGAGAATACTATTGTAAATAAGAAGGTCAACATAAAAAGACCTATCAGACATCCCAATGCTACAAGGTATGTTTATTCTTTCAATGGTTATTATTGTACATGCAGTCAGTTTGATCATAGATCAAGATAATGTAGAAGACCCTCCAAGAATGAGTACTCATGAAACTCTTGAAAGAGAAACAATTGGTCAAAGGAATATCACAATCATCATCAAGCAAAAAATATGTATAAGGTGCTGTGTTATAGCTGGCATAATATAGGACACATTACAAGATATTGCAAAATAAGGTGTTTGAAGAAGAACAATCAAGATAAAAAAAGTTCATAGTCATGCCACTAAGAAATGGATCAAGAAGACAAACCTTATATATAAAGGTACAGGTGGAGCAAAAGACTAAATAAGAACATTATATGAAAGCTTAGAGTATAGATAGTGGTTGCTCAAGCCACATGTCAAGAGACAAGAAAGGTATTGGTTCTCATATGGTTGATCAAAATAGTAATAATGAAGAATTAGCTAAGAAGAAGAAGAAGAATGAAAAAGTAAGTCATGATCAACTCATAAACCAAGGTGGGATGTTTGCTACTATAGATCATAAGTTATAAATGAATGAATGTTAAGAAAACCTTTTATCTGCATGTGTTAACAAGGCAATCAAAGAAAAGGAGGATGACTAGGTGGATGATAAAAAGGTTAAATCAAAGGTCATGTCTAATGTGTCAGTCAAGTCTAGAAGAATGTTGAATCTTTGGTCTTGTGAAAAGGATATGGAGATCTAGGAATCTCTTTAGTTCATATTGTTTTAATTCCCTATGAAAAACAGGGGATGGCTCCATTAGGCTTCATGGAGACATTTTTCTATCAGCAAAAGCATGAGAGAGTAGCCGAAGAAAGTTTTATTTTAAGAAGATTTCAGGTTGTAATATGTTTCAAGTAAGGAGATGAAGATGGATATTATCCATTCCTGTGTTGATAGCTATATGGTTTGAAGTATATGCATGATGAGAGATCTAAGACTAGTATCAAGTATCAGAAGCCAACGTGTATAAATTGGTATATAAGAAGTAAGCTTCGAAGATCTATTTGTTTTGAATAATTGATCTGACCTATGAAGACAAAGGAGTCCATATTTATACAATTAGTATTGGCTAATATCAGTTGGTATAAATTATGGTCAAAAGTTTGATCTTCTTAAGCCATGTCAAGAAAGGTATGTAATCATGAGTTCTTAATTCTTATATTAAAAAGATATGCTTAGTCTAAGGGGGAACTTGGTAGATCTATTTTTTTGTCAAGAAATTGATTGACTTTTTGATATGCATAGAGGTAAGGAAAGATTGTGTCTGAGATGCTTCATAGAATCTATTTGTTGAACTTTTGATGAATCAGTTGGAAGAGTGACTTGATTGAGAAGTTTTTTAGAGCAGTTTTCATAAGGTTTTGAAGACTATTCGTCATCCAATGTCTTTGATAGATAGTTTCAGCTCATAAGGAGAAGAGTATGATTTTAGTAGTTACAGATGATCTTTAATGTCTACTGCTAATAGAAGCATGGTGGATGCTTGGTTTGAGGGGAAGCTATTTAGATTGTTGACTGAACTTGATCTATGTTATGATCTTGTAATATGAGTCCATTTTAAAAGAGATGATAATTGTAGAAGACCTTTGTCATTAATGTCAAAGGGGGATAAAGACCAGAGAAGACAAGAAAAGAGAGAAAGATTAGAAAGATAAAAAATAAAGAAAGAAGGGGCAAGATTAGAAAGGGTGAGAAAAAAAGGGAAAAACCAAGTTTAACAGATAATTGCCATCAAGAGTGGTTGACAAAGTTTTTTTGAGTATGTTTGCCATCAACGACAAAGGGAGAGATTGTTGAACATTGTCATTGATTAAGGAAGAGATTGTTGAACATGTCCATTGAGTGTTGAGATTTGATAGTTAATGTTTTCATTGATGTCAAAGGTTCTTGGTCAAGTAAGCCTTGAGATATGTATAAGATGATTTTTTTATTATAAGCATAGAGAGTGTTGTTACTATATAAAAAGCAGTGATAAGAGAATGTTGTTTAAAAAATGCTCTAATATCAACCTGAGTGAAATCATTGAGAAGTAACATGAGTGAGTACAGAATAGTACAACAAGTGTAAAACATCTTGTAATGCTTTATCTAGACCTTGTGAGATGGTATTTGAATGTGGGATGATGATATGAGTGAGCTTTGAAGAAGAAATTATGTTTCAAAGATCTGTAAGTAGTTCTGAAGATGCTTTAAATAAGATACAAAGATGATAATTCTAAGAGAATGCTCTGAAGGATACCTAACAACATTTTAGCATGAGAGAGATTATTTGAGGTTGTATCTAAGGTATTAAGGACCCTCCAATTGATTAAAAGGTCAACTCTAAAGATCTATATATATAGCTCTGAAGATGCTACAAAGATTTCAGTTGAGATTTGAAGATCTATAAGTTGATTTGAAGTTTTATTGAATCTCTAAAGAAGAGTGAGTGTATGATATTTCTTGAGTATACACAAAACATAGGAGAGTTTCAAGGTGAAGACTACAGAGTGGCTAGAAGGTCAAATTCAAGGCATAATAAGACTTGAAAGTCAAGGCTTAAAAAACAAGAAAAAACATGGTGACTAGATGAGGTAACATGATTAGTTTCCATGGCATAAGTGAGTAGGTGAATATTGATAGAGGTAAGTCAAGTTGTTTTAAGTATGTGCATGAAGTTTTGAATCAATTTTTGTAAAAAAAAGCTTGAAAAAATGTTTCAAAGTTTATCGAGTGCACAGAATGAAGTGTTGTCTACCCAATAAGGTTTTCTTAGTGCTTGTTGGTACATGTAGCTTCTACATAATAACCTAAGATATTCATGGTGTATGAGGAAGGAATCTATCTCAAAGATTCAAGCATTGATTTGTAGAAAGATGAGCTAAGTTTTATGAATGATCGTTAAGATCGAAAGATGGTCTAAACCCTCATAAAATCACAATTGTGACCTGATGTTGAAGATATTTTTATAAAAAGATCAGAATAGTTTGATATGGTCATACAAGTGATTTGAGGTTGAAGACAACTCTTCGAAGCATCTCCAGGTGTGAGTGGTTTCTTGGGTGAGTGAGCAGACCCTACAAGAAAGTGCTTGGCTTTCAAAGATTTTTTATAGAAGATAGAGTTGATCGAGTTAAAGTTGATAAGTGGATCAAAATCAAAGTGTTATACTTTTAGTTTATATTCATTAATATTTATGGATAAGTTTTATATCTTAGGTGTGCAAAGTTGGTGATCAAATTTGACCAAATGCTAGTAGACCTAGTGGTGCAGACAATAAGGAAATCAAACAAATGTGAGAAGATGTTTTCTGATGTGTTTTCATGTAAGAGTGATGCATTGAAATGCATGATGATATTGTTTGGATATTTAATGACCTATCCATGATTTTTATAAGCTTGGAAGTCTATATAAGAGGTTAAAACATTGAACCCGAAATGGTTTATCTAGCTGAGTAGAGTATGTGATATAGAAGGTCAGCAGATTGGTCTATAAGACCAATAGTTTTCAGTACATATTATGATATGATTGGTTAAGGTTGCTCTAAGGATGTTATAATATCATGTACATGCATTTAAATCCCTTGAATATATTCAATTATGTGTTAGATGTTCATGTTTCTTTGATTGTGTTTTGGAGTCAGTTGGCAGTTTTGAGTGAACATCTTGTAGAGAAGTAGTTAAGCCTGTTTACCCTGAGTTGAAGTATCAGATGAAATTTATGATGAAATTAAGGTCATGAGGTTTATGAATATGTAATTTTTGTCATGATTATTTTAAAAAATTGAGTATATACCTCAATTTTTCAAGTTAAAGTTCTGTATATGCACAGTTCTTTTATAAGTAGTGATTTGAGTAAGGGTTCAAGTGGTATCTGGACCTAAAAGGTGTTGTGGACCTAAAGCAAAGTTGGATAAGGGATATTGGAGTCGAGTATGACTTATTTCTATCATTTGAGGTGTTTGGATATGATTCAAGAAAGATCAAAGGGTAATGTCTTGTGAAGAAGACCTATTAGGTCTCTATAATCTTAAAAGAGGAGTAAGGGGTAATTGATATATGTTTGACCTATTGTATTGATTGATTCATGATTACGGCATGTTATTTTAATATACAAAGAAGTATTCATGGCTGATCTAAGTGATTTAAATATGTATCCACCCTTGAAAAATATGATCAAGTGACTTGTATACAAGCAAGGTAACTAGGCATATTTTACATGTGCTTAGAGAGAGAGAAGAAGAGGATAAGTGAATGAGATAGATCATTTATGAGTAGAAGAAGGTCATGTGAACCATAAAAAAAGTGTTATGAATATGTAACAAAGGTTATGCATAAGAGGATTAAGGTTAGAAGACCTAATCGAGCCATGAAGAGGGCTAGTTGAGTGAAGAAGTCTGAAGGACATTTTGAGAGGGACTAAAGTGAGTGAAGAGCTAAAAGAGAAGATCATCATCTATTGTATAAGCAATAAAGGTTTATGAAGGTGATCAAATAATCAGGTGGATGAGTTGGTGCTAAATCTAGGGGGTTGGTTCCTCCTTGCAAGTTCGTGCTTGCTAAAGCCAAGTGGGTGATTGGTAAATTAAGGGGTTGGTGCTACTTGCTGGGTTGGTGCTTAGTTAAAGACTTTGTCAAGTTGGTGCTTGATAGATTGGGGTTGGTGCTCCAAGTTGAGTGGGTGCTCAACTAAAAATTGATATTTATCTTATATAATTATATTCCATTTGCTTCATTAGTGGGTTTTCTACCCTTAGAGGGTTTCCCACATATATGATGTGTTCATATGTTTCATGCTCTTATGATTTGATGCTTATGCTTGCTTAGATATACATGATTATTTTAATGGTTAATGAATGATTAAGTGAAATTGATTGAAAATGTTTTAAGACTAATACACCCCCTCTCAGTCATCTTGTTTCCAATAACTTGGGCTTCTAAGGTTTGAACCTGGATTTACATGTCTTTGAGGAGTTTTTAAGACATATCCTAAGTTTCCCAGAGAATGGAACATGGGTCCTCAACCATCCTTTATTCACCAGTGGAAGTCCTCACTTTAGTGAGGGAGAATAAATCCCGATGGGTCTACCATACCACTGAGTTCCTTTCCTAGATAAACCTCTGCATCAGTGTCATCTTCATGTTCCCCAAAGCTTGGTCAAATCTCCATTATATGTGTAGGTCACCATGGGTGGTCATATCTAGTACCTATGACCTTTGGACCATTTCTCAGGTTGTAGAAGGTGTAGGAGGGGTGGCTAAAATGATGGTGAAGGGTGGAGGATGAGGTGGAGGGGAGATGGAGGAAGTGAAGGGAGTGAACGAGTAAAGTAGTGGAGGCAGAGGGGGAATTGGAGCAAAAGGAGGAAGGATGAAGGGGGAGGTGCATGAGAACATCTACACCTACCATTGTTCCCAGGTAAAATTAACCTAAGGGGGAATTGTCCTCACAAAAGGGTTGCTGAACAAAAGAAAAGAGATGGGTTGGTCGAAGGCCAATCCCATTCTACCTTAGGTAATTAAAAGAAGGGGCTAGGGAGTAAGGCATCGAGGTAATACAAGTGAGGCTGAAGGAACTATTGAGGCTTGTAGAGATGGTTGGACTGGAGTAGAAGGCCTTTGAGATGGAGATAAGTATGAGTTTCCTTCTTCTCTAGCCTCTTACTTGGGTCAGCTTCAGATGCTGTAGTAGATAGACCAACTAGGATAACAAGAGTCATAGGGGCTAATGGTGGAGACTTGGAACTAATAATAGAAATGTCAGGCTAACTGGAGTGGGCACTAGAAGGGTCCCTACTATTGGTAGTATACTCCTAATAGTCATAACCACACTTACTAATAAAGGTATACCCAAGGAAGGCATTTGGAGGACTCTAGGTTTTGAAATAGACGGATCAAAGTGGAACAAAGAGGTAAGGATGCTTAAGAGGACTAAGGCCAAAGGTACTTGGGAAAATGATGAAGGGGGTGCAATGGGGAAAAGAGGAGGCACCACTTGGGGGGTTTGTTGGAGCAGAGCAAAACTGGTGGGTGCTAGGACCAAGAGTTGGAAAGTGGCGAGAATGAGAGGCGGAAGGGAAACATGAGAAATTAGAGGTGTGAGAGGGGGAAATTGGATGGGTGCCTATTGGGAGCCTCATTCTAAGATCGCCCTTGGACTGTCGATTATGTCAAACCTTAGGGTATGTGCAACCTAGGATTGACGTGTTGGTGGTTGAGCTAGTTGTGCTTGGGCTACCTAATATTGAGTAACTTGGGTTTATCTCTATTACAAGAGGGATACTAGAGATGTCAGAGGAGGTGGAGGCAAAGACAAGGTGTGAAGAATGACTAAAAGAGGTGGAGGAAGAGCTAGAACATGAGGAGCAAGAGATACTAGAGGAGGTAGAGATGGACTTAGAGAAATAAGAAGAGGTGGTGGGGGATGCCATGCAAGATCCTATAGGAGATAACAAGAGTCAAATTTGGGTCTTTTATAGATCGAGAAAAATTTGGAGGAGGCACATATGAGCCCACCTAAACCTTCTTTCCTTTCTTCTTCTTTACTATAATCCAAGACAACATCTCCTAGTCATCATGGCATCCAAGTAGAGTTCATCATCATCCTCTGCCTAATGACTATAGTTGATATTGAGGTAGGTTGAATATCACACCAAGTGAGGTATAGTTATCTCCTTGGGGTCTTAGTGTTGGATCTCACATCTTACTAGGGTGAAGGAGTTCAACCTGGACACCATCTTCTAGATCAGAGGGAAGGCTTTGTAGATATGGTCCCTGATTGTGATCAAAAGTGGCAGGCATACCTTTTGGTGATGTTGTATATAGAACCTGAAGATGCCCTCCACTAATTGATAGGCAATCTCGTACTCTATTAGATGGTCCACAATAAAATAGTAGGCGGGGGGATCCTTGAGGATACCCACAATCCAAATCATAGTGTCTTCCCTATAAAGCTAGTAGTCCCTGATAAAGATGATGTAACCCATGATTAATTTTGATAGCCCAATCATCAAGACCTAATTGATTTCTTGGTAGACCATCGGGTATAAATGCTCCCATATCTCTCAGATGTAGTTGTGGAACTAGTGTCCATACAACTTGTAAAAGACCACATGGAGCATTAAGCCCCTAAGAACCGATGCAAGAAAAGATGAAGGCTTGAAAGAGAGCATCCCGTAGATTGCATCCATGTGACAAATCATCATATAGAAATTAGATCCGACTTAGGTGTCTATAATGTCATTTACCAAATTGAAGTTGATCAATCCTTCCATATCTAAGACTTTTGAGCATGTGAGGATCATATAGAGGAGAGGTATCCATAACTCATTGACATGCAAGTAGTCCTAGGCCCTGAATAGTTATTTTAGTAGGATCATGCCTACCTAGACTTCCCCTTGAAAGGTGTGGGTTGTGTACACAGTAATATCCTCCTTATTAACCCATTTAACATCTGGGTTTTTAGCCCAGTCATAAAGGATGTCATATATTTAGTAGGTCCCCATCTAGAAAGTCATTACTACTACATCGTAAGAAAAGGTGTAGTGTGGGAGGGAGAAATACACCTTGTAAATGTTCCCACAAATATTGGTAATCTGGTGTGGAGAGTTAGGTGAACACACCTAATCGTGGACCCTGTCCTATACACAAATGGTATTATGAAGGAGGTTGTCAAACAAGTTGGCATTAGGAATGCCTCTAGCTTGGTAGTGGCTCTATGAAGTCCACACTTCTTGTAAAATCAAAGGGCATACTCAAACTCTACCCGTTGGTCATCATCAAAGCCTGAATCCCTAGGGAATTGCTCAATCACTTTAAATAAGTCATTGTAATACTTTAATTTGGTCAGGCCAATCGAGAATGTGGTATCTTGACACTCAGATTCAACCTTTGGATTTGAAGAGGATGTGGCCATTGTAACAAGGAGGGAAAATAAGGAAGCTCTTAGTGCTCAGAGGTATAAAATATAGGGGTGCTCTATTATAATTGAAAATCCAGGAGTTCAAGGTTCTCGAAGGTAGCAGTGGTAACCATTAGTGAGCTTACCTTAGGATTTTATTAATGTATGCATATATCCCCAATATTAATGGCATTTGGTGGCTCACTTGTTACGAATTCAAATTTGAGTTAGTGGCTGGATTTCCTCTCTTTACTTATAAATATAGAGTTGAATTCAAAGTCCATGATCCTCTATCACCATCCAAATATAGCAATGGAAATGGGATGTTTTAAAACTGTCCAATCAGGCCCAACTTTCTATTTTGTTAATGTTTGACATATGGTAGACACAGTCACATCTATTAGAGGATTATCAATTAACTCCTAATTTTTAACACACATCATCTACTCATTGGTCCTTATACTAATAGTTGACACCTAGGCATAGCTTCATACTCTATGTCATTCCCTTAGGGGACACGTGAAACATCCTGATTGGTTATCTAGCCACATCCATACCTTACTCTGACCTTCTTGAGGCCTTAAGTGGTCACCAATTTATCTATTTACTAGGTGATGTAGCACTTTCTAATTCAACTAGACTTATCCTGAGATCTAACATCTCTAACAAGTTTGAGGACTAGCCACTCTAACACCTTGATGACATGGCACCTTTTCATTTAGTCAAGCTCTCTTAGGTTATGACATCTTTGACAAGTCTGGAGACTGGCCACTCTGACACCTTGGTGACATGGTGCTTTCTCATTTGGCCAGACTCTCCCAAGCTCTGACATCTTTGATAGGTGTAGGGACTAGCCACTTTGACACCTTACCAATGTGTCACCTTCTCATTCGGTTGGGCTCTCTCAATCTTTGACATCTCTGACAAGTCTAGGGACTAGACACTCTAACACCTTGGTGATGTAATAACTTCTCATTTGGTTGGGCTCTTTCAGGTTCTAACATCTCTGACAAGTTTTGGGACTGGCCACTATGACACTTTGGTAATGTGGTGCCTTTTCATTCAGACAAGATCTAACATCTCTGATAGGTGGGGATTGACCACTTTGACACCTTGGTGATGTGTTTCCTTCTCATTCATCTAGGCTTTCTTGAGCTTTGACATCTCTGATAACTCTGGATACTAACCAGTCTGACAATTGGCAATGTGACACCTCATTCGGTTGGGATCTCCTAGGCTTTGACATATATTTCAAGTCTAAAGACTGGCCACTCTGACATCTTGGCAATGTGGCACCTTCTCATTTGGCTGGGTTCTCTTGGGATCTGATATCCTTGATAGGTCTAGGGACTGACCACTCTAACACCTTGATGACATAGTGCCTTCTCATTTGGAGAGATTGTCCCAAGCTTTGACATCTCTGATAGGTCCAAGGGCTGGCCACTCTGACACTTGGTGATGTGGTACCCTCTCAGTTGGTCGGGCTCTCCCTCTGTAAAATTTACAAAAAGATACTAAGTAAGAAGTGAGAAGATACATAATTCATTTAATACTTGTTACTTATTAAGACTTTGATTTGTCGCGAAGGGAAATGGGTCTATTTCTCTGGGAAAGGAATGAGACTCTAAGAATTTCCATCAAAATTAGACCTATAATGTTAGCATCTTAATTCATGAAAGAACTAGTCTACCTTGGTTATAAAAAAAAAAAATGAGGCTTGTTGTTGTTCGGGGAAATTAGGGTGACATATATTCCAAAGATTTAAGCAAGCACTACCAACAAGAATAAAAGAAGGATTTTGATGTTATGGTTCATGAAAAATTTTAGAGGGGGATCCTTTTTGATGAAAAGGGGGCGTGTTAGCCACAATAAAATTGTATTGACATAGGTCGATATAATTGTGTAAATGTAGCTAAAACATGATTAATAAACTAGATCAGATAGGGTTGACTCTTTTTATTAAAAAGAATGCAAACATAGAACTATATCATCTAGGGTCAATATAGTTTCATAGAGAGATAAAATAAATTTATAACTAAATCAAACAAGGTCAATATAGTTGTCCAATTAAAGTAATTTTGACAAAATTAAATTTTTTGATACAAAAATAAATATAGTTGCTTAATCAAGTTTACTACAAAATGAATAAATAGAACTATATTAGTCTGGGTTGATATAATTGGGCAAGAAAATACCTAGTAAATAAGACTAGATTGGCCTTGGCCAATATAATTGATTGACTGAAGAAAACACAAATTTGAGTGTAAGATTGTATTAATCTATCTTGATGTAGCCTACAAGAAAAACACATAGAATAACAATGTATCAACCCGCTTTGATATAGTTTTCATGAAAACACATAGATATTAGACTGTATCGACCTGTGCTGATTATAACCTGTTGGAAAAACATAGAGAAATGAAACTATATCGGCCCGTACTAATATAATTTGCTAAAAGAGAAAAATAATGGTTGATATAGGCCCACACTGATATAGTTTTTTGAAAGGGAAAAAATTAATGGTTAATTCACATCGGGTTCACCAAAATATATGAAATGAGCTAGGATTAACCGGCAACTTATCCTATCTAAGAGATCTAGAATCGAAAGTAAATCAAATAGATCCCATTGGTACTTAATGTATTGAGATATGACCCAATTAATTAGCTAAACCTAGTAAGAAGAACACTTATCACACAATATCAATGGAGAGGGTTATAAAGCTTCTAAGAAATCAATATAATGTAACTAGGTATTCTAATATTTGGATTAATCTAATATAGTATTGCCAAACTATCGACACAAAAAAGGGGGATAGTTAAAAATAAACTAAAAGTGGCAAGGAACCATGGTAGGAAAATGAGGGCCTAGGTTACCTAAGGTGGAAAATGGCAATTTTAAAAAACCATATAGCCGACACTAAGTATAGATGTAAAGAAGAATAAAAAATGAGTTATATATTCATTCAAGCTAATAATTATGCAACTTCTATCTATCAAATGAAATATCTAAGGTTATAACATACTTACCTTAATCAAACTTGTTAAGCTTCAATCTCCCCCATGACCAATGATGTTTTACGAGAGATTGTTGTGGTTGTAAGGATCATAAAGGTTGAATCAAGATCTAGGTTAAAAGGAATCCTATTGCATTTAATATTCCACAAGTTTTTTTCCTCCAAGACAAGATCTAAGCAATGGCTTTTCCAAATGTAGACTTACAGCAGAATTACGAGCAATGATAATGTGAAAATGAATGTTCCTCTCTATTGGATTGAAATGGGGACTTGTATTTATAGTGACAGATGATCCTAACCCTTCCCTAAGTTTTAATTGATGCCATCATCCAACCTGAATGTCTTTAAAAATAAGATGGTTTACCCTCGAACTAGGTCAGCTAAGGTAGACTTATTTGCGAAACATCTACCGTAACTTTTAGACTATATCGACCTAGGTCAACTTAGTTTAAAATTTGGTTAGAGTTAGGAAAACTCCCCTAAGCCAATCTGATATAGTCATAAAATATAGGTCTTGGTGTAGTTAGGAGTTATAAGGAGGAATATTTCTTACGGGATCAAGTCTGGGGGGAGTATAGTGGATATAGGCATGATAGATAAACAACAATGTCTCTTGTAAAGCACCAATAATTTTCCCACCCCTTCCTAAGTGTCTCCTTTAAGATGTGCACTCAGGGAGATTGAAACTTGATAAGGTGATACAAGATAAAAATGTCAATAAATGATAAATTTGAAAAATATTATATGTATACAATACCCACTCAAAGCAATGATGCCAAAATAAACCTAACGTGTGAGACTGCATGCCAAAAAAAAAATCTAAGGCATATTAAAGACTAAGTGAATAAGGGCCCTTTCCACCATCCTCCTAGATTTGAGATCAACAATTGAAGGAACCAAACTCAAGAGTTACAAGATTAGAAAAATGATCCCTAGGCAATAGTACTTGATCAAATAAACTATCCATAATTACTCAGACTAGGCTAAGATTCAACAATGTTGTTAGAGAGAGTCCATATTTTGGGAGATTCCAAAGTTTGCCAAGAATTCAATGATAACATTTGCCTCTCTAAAGTAATGAGAGGTAGACCAAGAAGTAAGAGAATGAAGAATTTATCCAAGCCCTATCCAAAATGTACTTAATGTTCCATGACTTTGAACTCTAATTTTTAAAAGAGGTAGAATGACAACCATAGAATCGCCTTCAATTAAAAGACATCCAATCCCACATTGGATTGTGAGTTCGAGACCAAAGACCACCACCTATACCTTAGTTTCAATATTTGTATCATCCACTAGCTTCATAGATGTGGCCTGAATTAGAGATCCAACACAATCTATAATAATACAACCAACCTTAGAGGCCCCTAGATTGCCCCTAACTACATCATCAAAGTTCAATTTGAAGATGTCGGCTAAAGGGGGAACCCACACATAATGATCAACTCTACACCTCAAATTTATATATACCCTTAACCAGTTACCAAGATATTTTTATTATTTTATTTTATTTATTTAATTTTTTATTTATTTTTTATTTTATTATGAGATGAAATTGGAGGGTGTTAATGGGTTTGTTGTAGCATGTTCATTTTGTTTTCTAGCCTATTTGGCTTTATGCTACTAGAATTGGATGGAGGTTGTGTGCTAAGGAAATGTCCAATGTTAGTTGCAAAGAAATTAGGTTCTTTGTTTTTTTCCTCCACACATTTATTGTGGTTCATTGAAAATCTTTATTTCATATTCGGATCTAGTATTTATTTTTTTAATCTATGTTTTATTTTTTTAAAGTTTTTCTATGACTCTCTTTTAATTGATTTCTAAAAGTCATTTTTTATTTAAATATTTAATAAAAGTTATGATGCCGAAGAATGATGGAGATATATTCTTTAAGCTTCATATTTTCTAAGATGTGTTTTGTGGAGACTACATTTTATTTTATTTGTGATTATTTATTATAAATTATTATTGAATGTTCTATTTTGGAAAGATGTTAATATTTAATCTTATGAATTTTATGGTTACTAGCTTAATTTATATTGAGTAATATATAATTAATATGTTCGACTTTCGTTAATGACTTCTCAAACATAATTCTTAAGGTGGCCAACACTTTGGTAATTATATCTTATTTCTAACTATTTAACATTATTAATAGTAAGATGTATTGTAGTTATCTTCCAACCTTATATGTTACACCAATGATATGTTTAAGATTAAATGATTTATATGGCCTCACACCCATCACATACTTCTTCATCACTTTGAGTATTATAAGTATTTCTACAGAGTAACAAGGTTTAACTCGCTACACATGACCTTCCTCTTTCTTATCTTCTTCAAGATCTTATTTTTTTGGATTGTTGCTCTCCATTTACTCATTTTATATTGAGTTTATCCTTTGTATTCTATTGGGTTTGATATTGCACTCCCCCTATTTCCTTAACATATGTATATTTTGTAGTCCTATAGACCAATATTGATCTTTGATGATAATAATATATAAATTAAATATTGAAAAATAAAAAAGCACAAGGTCTTATGTGAATTTAATAACTATCAAACACATTGTTCTTGTTGTAGGCTAGAATTACACCCTTGTAGGAGAGTTTTTTACGTTGTCTCACTTCTAGCTACAATATTGGAACAACCTCAGGCTGTGGGTATCTTGTAATGAAGTTGAACTTCTAGGCTTTTTAATGAGGATAGCTCCTCAGATGCTTCACTTCAACTTGTTTTCCACATTAAAATCTATTGTTGACTAAGGAAAAGGGAGAGAAAGATAACATGAAGGAAAAATCTAAGCTAAGGATGATGATGCACCAGAATATGAAATGATCCACTTTTAGCCTGAAAACCTCAACAACTACTAATGAACCTAACCAAGACACAAACTAATCTAATCCTATCTCAAGGCCACAAGCATAAGTATTTTATGTGGATGTCAAAGGGAAACCCTCCAATTTGAAGGATAGAAAGAAATACTATTTCTATATGAGACACTCTAAACTCATGACACTTCAAAAAAGGGACCAATGTCTAACACTTCACATAACCTGTAAGGAACCAAAATAATTAAAGTAAGATACGTAGAAAATCTACATATGATGCAATGGGACATACATTTGCAAGTTAAACTTTAATAATGTATACTTGACTTCAAACTAGAATCAGAAAATTCATCTCATTGCTTCAAGAGTGTTACAAGGCAATTTTGACAGATTAACTCTATCATCAGTCGAGGGATGCATTTTTAGACTCAAAAGCCTCTATATATAGCAAAAAGGGATGAGAGGAGAGGGGCTTGCATGAGAAAATGGAGAGGGATGTCATAAATAGCTGCAACCACCACTATTGTCTTTGAGCTCCTTTTCATTCAAAACATGAAATTGCCTTGATCATGAAATGAACCGCCCAAGATCATCACAAATCTCCTCGAGCCCCTCGTTGATTAACAAACATGCTAGAAGACAAGAAATTCTCCAAAAATGTATTTACTGCTCGAGCTACCTTTTCTAATCACCTGATATTCACCTTTCATCCTCACGCCATCTTTCACTTATCTTGCACGTATAAGGACAAAATCCCTATAACTCTGAGACTGGACCGAGACATGCTGCTTCTATGTTGAGCGGTTGTTATCGAAGATGATGGACATGTTGAAGGATGAGGGCCTCTCCATTAATTGCACCTAAAGCTCCTACTTTGAAACATGTACCAGATCTTTCCTATAGGTGAAAAAGCAATCTAAGAACATTGGTTTTCCTATATCCATTTATGTCAATGTAAGCCCATACAAAACCAAATGGCTACTTGTAGGGGTTCAAATTTTGACATTTATGGCCCTGTCATGGGATATTGGAATCCCAATGGCTATTTTATGAGCTTGAACTTTGACACTGGTGCGAGTGTCATGTTTCCTTTGGATACTTTCATGCGGGCCTTTTGCTTTGAATAATTTTTGTGGACTTTTTTTCCAAAAGAATTATACTTCAGACTTTTTGAGAATGATCCTTTGGAAAAAGTGTTTTGGCCTTCTTCCAAAGGAATTCCTTTCGAAGTTTTTCCTTCAATTTTTTGAAAAGGTCTTTTTCTTCAAGACAAAAGTTTCGAAAGAAATATGCCTTCGAAAAAATTGTCTCAAAAATTTTTCTCAAAGGAAATGTGTCTTTTAGAAAATTCCTTCAGCCTTTGTGTGGAGCACTTTCATCGAAGGAAATTGCTTTCTTTGTCTCTGCCTTTGATAAAGGTTCTTGATATTTTCATTTTAGACAAAAAGTCTAAAGGAATTTTGCCTTAGGAAAAATTGTCCCAGACAATTTTCCTGAAGGAATCGCGTTCTTAGATGGCCCCTTGCCTCTTTGAAATGATCATTAAAAAACTTTGCTTAGGTCCACTTCTTGAAAGAAAAGTACCCTTCGAAAACCTTAAAGTGGACCATTTTCTTGAGAAAAGTACCATTCGGGAAAAGTGTATAAGACACTTTTTTGTAGAATTCTGAAAAGGACCATTTTATTGAAGAGTTATCCTTCAAGAAAATTATCCCATAAAATTCTTTTGAAAGAAAAGGTCTTTGTATTTTGCTTCAGACATTTTATCCGAAAGAATTATCCCTTTGGAAACTTTGTCTCAGACAACTTGTCTGAAAAAATTCAACACTTAGCTAGAAAGGGTCCTCAAGGAAAAGAAACACTTAGTCTCTGCAAAGTCTGAAAGAATGAACAAGACTAGACTTAGCTGAATAAAAGATTTTGGACTTAGCTGTTGGCTTGCAGGATTATCCTTGAACACTGCTGCTAGATCCTTAGAAAACCTTGCTTGGATCCTCTCTATATGCAAATGTTGGATCCATTTCTAAGCCTTTGATCCACTGCTTCATCAAACCATGCAAGAGCTTTATGTGTGGGTGAAAAATGACCAACATCTTTGGTGACTCTCAGGGAAGCATGCTTTCTATGCTTGAGAACTTACACCACTTGTCTTGTTTAGTCCATTGGGCATAGAGTTTTAGCCTCTACAACTGAGTTGGTCTAAAACTGGATATAAGGCTAACCATTTTTGGAACTTCCTCTTGAAGCAATAAGGACAACAAGAACAAAATAGACACTGTGCCCAAGGCACTTAGGGAAAGAAAATACACAATTGAAAATATGTGCATAAGGCACTTAAGAGAAAACATGAAAAACTATACAAAAATTACAACATATACAATGGATGCAAACTCTTCTAATAACAAGGCTGTAGATGAATCCCATTGACTAGGATGGGTAGAACCTCTCCATCTAGTAGGGCAAGCTGAAAATCATTATGTTGTTTGCATTCATTGATCAAATAAGGGCCACTCCATAAGCTGCCAAATTTGGTATGGTTTCCTGGCTTGGCCTTATTTGAATCCCACTTGAGGACTAGATCCCCTTATTTGAAGTCCCTTGCTATGGCTCTCTTTTCAAAGGTTTTCTTGACTTGAGATTAATGTGACTCTAGTGTTTTCATTGCAAGGTCTCTCGTTTCTTCAAGCTCCATGAGTTTTACAAGTCTCACATGCATGGGCTCATCTTCCATCAAATCCAGTTGATGGGCTACTTCTAATGTAGGCATCTCAAGAGAAATGGGCAACTTGGCCTCCCTTCCATATACTAAGACATGAAGAATTGTCAATGATAGCGTTAGGAGTCACCCTATTAGTCCACAAGGTTGTCTTTAGTTTAGTGTGTCATGTCCTCTGATTCTCTTTCATAGTTATCTTAATGATTCTTAACAAATTTTTGTTTGTGGACTCGGCTAGTCCATTTACTTAAGGATAATAGTTGGAAGAGGTGCTAAGGTAGATGCCCATCTTGAGAGCCCATTCACTCGTTTTTAGACTGAGAAATGTTAATGCGTTACCAGAGATGATAATGGATAGAACATCGAACCTAGTCATGATTCTATCATAAAAGTCTAGGACTGCACCTTAATTAGTTTCTTTCAAAGCAATATCTTCCATCCACCTGGTGAAGTAATCGATTATAATAAGCACCCATCTATGTCCTACACTTGATGGAGGGTTGATCATTCCTATGAAATTTAGCCCCCATTGCATGAAGGGTTGTTCTACCTGAATTGGGTTGAGAGGAAGGGTTGTCAATCTTTGCTTACCCACAAAGAAATCACACTTTTGACACTTTCTTACCCATGTATACATATCTTTGAAGAGGTTGGGTCAGTAATAACCAACCCTCATTATCTTTGCTACTATGATTCTAGGTGAAAAATGACGTCCGACAGGTCCATCATAGAATTGCTCCAAAAGCTTGGTCACCTGGTCATTATCTATGCACCTAAGGAGTACTCCATTTAGGTATCTTCTAAAAAAGGTACCATCTACTAATGCATAAGGTATGGACTAAATTCTGAAATACCTTCTTTTTGCCTTGTCCATCCCTTATGGGAACTCACCTGTTAGCAAAAAATATGCCATATCATCAAGCTAGCTCTTATGAAGTAGAGGTGCCTCTGCTTGTGAGTTATCTTATATCACCATGGAAACTTCTTTGTCCTCATGAGGCCATCAACCATATGCTCACACAAGCCTTTACCTCTTACTAGCTTAGTGACCTTGATTTCTATGTCATACTCCATGACCTTGGTAATCTAACAAACGCTCTTTTCGTTCAAGTCTTTGTTAAGAAGGAAGTCTCTCACTCCATGATGAGATGCCATAAGATAGATTTTGCTATTAGAAAGCATTGGCCTAAACTTTTTAAGGCTTTTTACCATTACAAGGACTTGTTTTTCTATAAAAGTATACCTCACCTCATACCCCTCAAGCCACTAATTGAAAAATGCTATTGGCTACTCAAGTCTTTCACCATTATTTTGTATCAGCATAGCTGTTATATTTTCAATATTGAAAAAGGCATACAATATGAAATATCTTGAGAAATCAGGATTCATTTGTGTGGGTGCTTGGGCAATGGCTTGCTTAATAGCCTCAAATGTTGTTTTACCTTCATTTAACCAAGTGAACACTTGATTCTTCTTCAGCATAGTAGTGATGGGTTTGACCAAGTTTGCAAAATTATGTATAAACCTTCTCACGAAGTTTATTTTCTCAAAGAAACTCTAGATTCTTTTCTTATGCTTTGGTAAGGATAAGGCCAAGATGACACTTATTCTATCAGGATCAATAGTTAATCCTTGTTTTGAAATAATGTAACCTAAAAACTTACCTTCATGCAAGATAAACACACACTTCTTGGGATTCAAATAAATCTCATACTCTCTGTATCTCTCAAAGATCAACCTTAGATGGCCCATGTGTTCATTGGCATCTTTGGAAAAAAAATTGTGATGTCATCCAATTAGACCAGCACCATTTGATTTAGCAGCCCTTAGAAAGCCATGCCCATGGCTCTTTGAAAAGTTGCCCCAGCATTTAATAAGCCAAAAGGCATCTTTTAGTATGCATACATGCCCCATTTGGTGGTGAAGGCAGTCTTGTACTGATCTTCTTTCTTTACTAATCCTTGGTTGTAACTTGAATATCCATCCAAAAGATAAAAACATTCTAAACTTGCAACTATTTGAAGAAGCTACTCCATGGATGGTAGAGGGTAATGTTCCTTTAAGGAGACCTTCTTTAGATCTCTAAATTCAACACATATCTTAATCTTCCAACTCTTTTCCTTATAGGTACCAAATTGGCTACCCATGATGAGTGCTTGACGGGGAAGATGATCTTGAATTCAATTAACTTGATCAACTCTCTCCTCGTAAACTCTTTTATTTTGAGGTTAATGAGTCTTTATTTTTGCCTCACAGGCTTATCATTAGCCTCCATTTCTATAGTATGTTGGGCTAACTTTGGATCGAAACCTTTCAGATCACTATATTCTCAAGCAAAGATGTCTGAATATTCTTTACAAAGTTCAATGAAAGCATGCCTTTTTGCCTCATTATTTACCTTCCCAAGCTTGAGGAGTTTGTTCTTGAAAATAAGGACTCTCTCATAATTTTCTTTATCGATTGACATTACTGCCTTATCCTTTCTCATATGGTCTCCTTCATGGAAGAGACTTTCAAGTGTGACCAGCCCTTTAGGAAGTTTGTTAGACCTCAGTTGAACAATTTGATCCTCATACTGATATTGAAATTTGTCTTAGTTTATTGAGAAAAAATATGCTTCCTACTACAAGAAACAAGAAATTTGTTTATCATTTTCGAAGACCTGCCAGTGGGTTTCATTATCTGATACTGATGGCCTCACCACCACCTTGACATGTGGTTGAACCTTGGCCTCTTTTAGCTTTCTTGGAATATCCAATTGGGCTCCCATAGTTTCCAACCTGTTAACATGTTGATTCTAGTTCCTTGGCATAGCTTGAATGTTAAAGGCTTCAAAATCTTTGATTAGGTCCCATACTATATTTTTGTAGGACCTCATCAAAGGATTCTTTGTAATGTTCAGGCCCCTAACTTGGTTCACTATAAGCTCACTGTATTCATATGCTTGCAACTGCTTGATTCCCCTCTTATTGGCCCATTGAAGGCCATGGATTAGACCTTCATATTTTTCTACATTGGAGGAGCAACTGAAATAGAACCTATAAGATAAATACTTATCATCTGAAGGGGAGACTATCATTGCCCCTGCACCTACCCCATTTTTGCTCCTTGAAGCATCAAAGAACAACTTCCACATACCATTGAGGTCTTCTTTAGGTCCAATGAGGGAAGGCATGAGTTTATTTTCTTCATGTAGCAAATAGACACCCATGTCTTTTTCTTCAACACCTTCCAAAGGGTTGAGAAATTGATTATACCCCCATAGTTCATTCTAGAATAAGTCTAGAATCTCCTTAGGATAAATATTTAGTTATTGACCAATTATAAATTCATCCTCATCAAAGATAGTACAATTGAGGTTTATAATATCTGGTTGATGAAGATCAATGTGAAATTGTGCCATGGGCTCAGCCTTGATTGATATCTTGGTCCTATACCTTGTTTTAAAAGTCATGTAGAACTAATCTACTACTAGATAACCCTTAATTTTTGCTATGAATTCTCTAGATAAACATAGAGCAAAATGAGGAGGCACCTCTAGAATCAACATATCTTGAGCCACTGAAACACTAGGACAAGTATGCAGGGTCAAGCTAAGACCTCTGATAATACTGACTAGTTTAGTGGAAGATCCATCAAGCTACAAACCTCCCTTAGATTGAGGTTCATACTTCAAACCAAGCTGGTCTGCTATTGACTTTGTCATCACCGAAGTGTTTGTTCCACTATCTACCAAGTAATTATGTACCAAGGAATCACCAATGATTAATGAAATGTAGAATGGAAGAGGTTTGACCACCTTACTTGATCCTTCTCCCATACGACCTTGGATTGCATTGGTGAGGACCTCAATTTCTTTACTTGGTTATTTGCCTGCAGTTGTTGTAACACCTATCTTGGATAAACCTTCTTAAAATATATCTACTTGACTAGACATGGAAATCATGTCCCACATCGGTATACTGACACTAGATGTCTTCATTTGCTCAACAATGTTGATAGGTATACCACCAACCTTTGCCTGTGCTTTGGGATCCATTATTGTTGTTTATTGAATTTGTGAGTTTTGTAGATCAGAACCTTTCTCTCGATTTTGATTTTTAAGAGGTGATGAGACCTTTGGAGTGATATCAGGCTCAATAGGATTAGACAATGGAGTAATTATAGGAGGTTCTTTGACCGCCTCTTGATTACCATCTATATTCCTTCTTTTGAACCTTGTATTAACTGCCATTGAAATGTATGCTTGGCTAGAACTAATCTACTAATTGAGTACATAATACTCTTCTTGCTTACTGATGACCATTATAGCATCTAGTTGGTTTGGTACCTGATCAGATCCTTGGTCTTATGGAGACTGTCCTGATTTTGTCATCATGGGGATCTCTGTGTTTTGAGCCATTAAGGATGGATTGTATCCATAAGTCATATCTTGTTACCATTGGTCATTGAACGCCTGGTTAAAACCATTAGTTGGGATGATGGATTCCACAAAAGATTGATCCCAAGGTATGGTCCCTTCAACCTCTTGAGCCATATTATTTTGAATAAGAACCAAGGACTTGGAAGAGCCTGTGACATTTGAATTATAGCTACTCTGGTTATTGTATCTAGGTTATCCTTGCCCTTACTCATGGTTCTGGTTTTGGAAATTTCCCTTGAAGGGTGGTCTATTTGCTTGATAAGACTACTATTAAGGCTAATATGGAGCTTGATAAGGTTTATTTAACTGACTTGCCACCTTTTAACATTTACCACATCATTTCTCAAGGATTGGAGCATGCTCTTAAGTTCTAGGTAGTATTTCTTCTCTTGGGAATCACTTGATCCGCTAATGGAGGCTTTTTCCTGTTTAGGTGAAGGTATAGCAGCAACTGTTGGAGTTGGAAGAATAACATCAAGTGGAGGAATAACCACAGAGGTGGTCTAATTTTAGGGAAAAGAGGCATTGGAAGTTTAGGAGCAAGCTTGCCAGCCTAAACTAGGTAATTTTATGCTTTAATATCCACCTCATAAGCGTCTGGTAATATGTTCCCTCCCATGGATTGGATCATTATAACTATATCACTATTTAGAGCCTTCAAGTAGTATAGGAACACAAAGTTAGGGGATGGTCTAATAGAGGCTGGAATTCTATCCTAAGCTTTTTGGAATATTGTGTTGAAGTCTTACGTGACTTTGTGGGTGGCTTTCTTGATTGTGGTAAGCTGTTCTACTAGTGACAAATGGTCACTCTTGTCTGTAAATATATTACACAAGGCCACTCCTAACTGATTACATGATTGAATTAAATTAGGAGCTAAGCCTCTATACCAATCTAAAGTTTTTCCCTTAAGAGATACAATTAACAGTCTAATAGCTATGTTTTCTACAATGACATTATGGATATTGCGAAAATTGGCTATGTCATTGATGTGTTCAACAAGGGTTATGGCTTGGTCTCTTGTAAAATATGGGACACTTTTGAGAGTTGTTACTATCATGGGATCATATTGTGGCAGATTCAAAGGACTTTGGCCACTGAAGCCTACAAAAGTTCTCTGGGGAATCATGGTAATATGGGGAACTTTCAAGAGGTTGCTTGCAAAGTAGGCCTTGAGACCGGGTTAGGAAAAGGTTTCCTTACGTATGGCAGAGTATTGGTGAACCTTAACCTTTTGGTTGAATTTAAGAGGAATTTAACAAACTCAAAAGGAATACCTCTAGAAGCTGATCTTGTAGTTGCCTTTGGCATGAAATATAGTTACTTTTCTACCACCATATTGTTGAGTGTTCTTCGAAGCCATCAGATACTAAAAGATGAAAGCTATAACCATTGTAAATAGATCAAACTAGCATCAAACTTGACCAATCTTTCTCAAAAGTGGTCCCACCGAGCATGCTAGAAACTGTTGTAGGCTAGAATTACACCCTTGTAGGAGAGTTTTTCAAGCTCTCTCACTTCTAGCTACAATATTAGAATAACATCAGGCTGTGGGTATCCTATAATGAGGTTGAACCTCTAGGCTTTTTAATGAGGCTAGCTCCTTAGATGCTTCACTTCAACTTGTTTCCCACACTAAAATCTACTGCTGACTAAGGAAAAGGAGAGAAAGATAACATGAAGGGGAAATCTAAGCTAAGTATTGTGATGCACTAGAATATGAAATGATCCACTTTCAACTTGAAAACCTCATCAACTACTAATGAACCTAACCAAGACACAAACTAATCTGATTCTATCTCAAGGCCACAAGCATAATTATTTTATGTGGAGGTGGAAGGGAAGCCCTACAATTTGAAGGATAGAAAGAAATAGGTTTGTATGAGACACTATAAACTCATGACACTTCAAGAAAGGAACCAATGTCTAACACTTCACACAACCTGCAAGGAACCAAAAGAATTAAATCCAGATACATAGAGAATCTATAGATGATGAAAATGAACATACATCTTCAAGTTAAACTCCAATAATGTATACTTGATTTCAAACCAAAATCAAAAAATTCATCCCATTACTTCAAGAGAGTGTTATAAGACAATTTTGACAGAGTAACTCTATCACCAGTCGAGAGATGCATTTTTAAACTCAAAAACCTCTATATATAATAGAAATGGATGAGAGGAGAGGGGATTGCATGATAAAATGGAGAGGGATGTCATAAATGGTTGCAACCGCCACTATTGTCCTTGAGTTCCTTTTCGTTCAAAACATGAAACTGCCTTGATCATGAAATGAACAACCCAAGATCATCACAAATCTCCTCGAGCCCCTCGTTGATTAGCAAACATACTAGAAGACAAGAACTTCTCTAAGAACGTCTTTAATGTTGGAGCTACCTTTTCTAATCCCCTGATCTTCACCTCTCATCCTCGTGTCATCTTTCACTTGTCTTGCATGTATAATGACAAAATCCCCATAACTCTGAGACTGGATCGAGCCATGTTGCTTCTATGTTGAGTGACTGTTTGTCAGAGGTTATGGCCATGTCAAAGGATGAGGGCCTCTCCATTAATTACACATACCAGCTCCTGCTTTAAAACCTGTACCAGATCTTTCCTATAGGTGGAAAACCAATCTAAGGACATTGGTTTTTCTATATCCATTTATGTCGATGTAAGTCCATACAAATCCAAATGGCTACTTCTAGGGGTTTAGATTTTGACATTTGCAGGCCCGTCATAGGATATTTGAATCCTAAGAGCTATTTTATGAGCTTGAACTTTGACACTGGTGCGAACATCATGTTTCCTTCAGATACTTTCCTACAAGCCTTTTTCTTTCAGTTCTTTTGCTTTAAACAATTTTCACAGACTTTTTTTTTAAGGAATTATACTTCAAACTTTTTGAGAATGACCCTTTGAAAAAAGTGTTTTGGCCCTTCTTCCAAAGGAATTCCTTCAAAAAATTTTCCTTCAGCTTTTTAAAAAGGTCTTTTTCTTCAGGACAAAAGTTCTGAAATAAATCTGCCTTCGAAAAAATTATCTTAGATAATTTTCCCAAAGGAAATATGTCTTTTAGAAAATTCCTTCAGCGTTTGTGTGGAGCACTTTCTCTGAATGAAATCGCTTACTTTGTCTCTGCCTTTGAGTAATTTCTCAGGATCTTTGTTTCGAACAAAAATTCCAAAGGAATTTTACCTTAGGAAAAATTGTCCTAGACAATTTTCCCAAAGGAATCACATTCTTAGAATGGTCCCTCACCTCTTTGAAATGATCCTTTAGAAACTTTGCTTAGGTCCACTTCTCAAAAGAAAAGTGCCCTTCGAAAACCTTAAAGTGGACCATTTTCTTGAGAAAAGTACCCTTCGGGAAAAGTGTATAGGACACTTTGTTGTAGAAGAATTCCTTTGGGAATTCTGAAAAGGACCATTTTATTGAAGAGTTATCCTTCGATAAAATTGTCCCGAACAATTTTTTGAAATAAAAGGTCTTTGTCTTTTGCTTCCGATATTTTGTCCGAAAGAATTATTCCTTTGGAAACTTCGTCTCAAACAACTTGCCCGAAATAATTCAACACTTAGCCAAAAAGGGTCCCGAAAAAAAAAGAAACACTTAGTCTCCGCAAAGTCCGAAAGAATGAACAAGTAAAGACTTAGCTGAATAAAAGATTTTCCACTTAGCTTATAGCTTGTAGGCTTATCCTTGAACACTACTACTGGATCTTTAGAAAACCTTGGTTGGATCCTCTCTATATGCAAATGTTGGATCCATTTCTAAGCCTTTGATCCACTGCTTCATCAAACCATGCAAGAGCTGTATATGTGGGCCAATAATGGCCAATAGTTCTAAAGGCACTAATTATATTGAGTCCATAAATATACCGTAACTTTCATATGTCAATGCAAGGGTTAAATTTGATTGTCTACCCTACTAATCATTAAAAACAAATGTTACAATTTACTCTCTAATATTAAATTTCACATGGCAATTGATTTTAAATTTTGCAAGTCAATATTTTTTTTACGTTTATATAATATATGTTGTGTATTGAATTAAAATGATTGCATATAATTATATTTAAAAACATTTAAATATAAAATTACACATAATGTCTCATTTTAAACTAGTAATAGACAAAATAAATGAAAATAAATTATGTTATAAAATCTATGTTAATATGGTTCCTAATTTAGTTATGGCTACATATAAAATGAATTTTTCATTTATCTCTCCATATAAATAAAATAATTCAAGCCATTATGTTTGCAAAATATAATGTATTCTATATTGAATAATATTTTAGTTTTGTATCCTATATCTAGGATATGATATTTTTAGAGAATATATAGTCATGTATTAGAAAATAACTCAAAAATGATTATGAAAATTAATTTAAGATAATATCAATATAAAACTAATAGATTCATAGTGTATCATATGGGATATGCCACCATTACATATAAAACAAAATTATATATATTTTAAAATATTTTATATTTTTATCTATTTAACATCTTGCCAAATTTTATACACGTTAATCCATTGAACTATTGATGAATCAAGTGATGTTAGTGACACTTTTATCAAGGCATATAATGTATCCAAATGTTATTTTTTCTTTGGATATCTTTTATTATGTTTTTCCTTGAAAATCGTTTCTCACATATAATTATACTTGCAAGAATAGTGAGTATTGTTTGCCATAACTTTGTCATATTTAAAAAACTAGTATGTGATTTTGTGATACAAAAAACCATCCAATCTTATTTCAGTGATAATCCCTCATAACTAAAAAAAAGAATATCAACAAATATATGCAACTCTCATGTACAAGCTTCAAAATAAAATAATGTTTGATATTCTTCCCCCTCATTTAAATTATGTTGCTTGTGTTGACAAATAATATCAAGCCAACACTTTAAATTAGTTTCTCTAGCATGAGCTTCATTGGACAATGATAAGGGCTAAACAAATTTATAGAATTAAAAGAATGGAAGATTGGAGAATATTGCATTCAAACAATATACAAGTGCTTGAACATATTCTTTTGTAAGTTGTTTACAAGTCTCAAGTGAACCATCAATGCAAGGATTCTATGATTGTTTTTGTGTATCAATACAATCATCTTGCACATGTGGAATTTCCACAAATTTCAATTCATACCAATAAACAAAACCCTTATTATCAGTAATCTCTAAATAACCAAATTTAAAGGGATATAAGAATTTAGATAAATATCATATGCCATATGCAAATGTGTCACTCCTTAAAAATTACCTAAAAGTGTTGATGGTAATATCTATGGTTGTCCCTAAAGATGTAACATCCACACACTCTTATTTGAATTTTTTAATAAACTTGTTTAATACATATATTGCATATCCAAGCATATGTAAACAAAATTAGACTGAAATTATTTTTTCCTTACCATACCATGACTCCCTCTTTTCTTTTTTCTACAAAGTCAATATAAGAGGCATCAATACAATAAACCTTTCAATTACTTGTCCTCTTGAAAGTCATCTAACTCCTTGAATTTGAATATCTTGAATATTTTTAAGTTGCACAAGTTCCCATAAAGAAATAAGTTCATCATTCTTTTTAGTAGAATTTTGAACCCAAGAGTATACCTTATTTGCTAGTTTCTCAACAAATAATAATTTAAGAATTTTTCAAAAACATATGATTCAACTAAATCTTCTCGATGAGTAATGTGTTAAACTCCTACAATATTAGGTATTTCTTTTCTCAAAAGAGTAACAAACCCATTTTCACACCATAGATGAAACACTATTTTGAAAAAGTACTATCAATATTTTATTTGAAAGACCCCGTGCTTCCTTTATACTATTGATTACATCATAATTTATCATCCCTCTTCCATCACAAACATTTATGAGCTTTAAGAATTGTGAAGTTGGTAGCCGAAACCCATTTGAGTCTTGAAATTTTATATAAACTATAAGGTAGTTATCTAAACTATGATCTATATTTTCATATAACATCAATGAAAAAAGGACTATCCAACATTCTTACATTATTCATCTCTTCAATACACTTGCATATAGAAGAAAAGAATTGATTTTAAACCATGTAATTTGTATATGATTTGTAGTCATTATTTGGCATGTTTGGTAATTTTAAGGCCATTTAAAAAGAGCAAAAAGATTCATATTTTGAGAGGGGTAAATATTTTTTCATCATTTGATAAATTATTTTCAAAGCTATGATGACTTTTTCCTTGTTGATATCATCAACATTTACTATGTGTTTTGAAATAAGTTTTGCATTTATTTTATTACCACATGTCCATTTTTCTTGTGAAGTTTTATGGATGCTTGAATTGACATGAGTAACTATTGTGTCTTGATAATGCTTCTTGGTTGTTCAAATATGTGCTATCTACCTAGTGTTTATTTTTGTATATTGTATGAATGTAGAGGCTAGTATTAAAATTTAGAATATTATTTCTGAGTCATCTTTGCTAGTATAAAAATTTAAAACATTGACTTTGAACATATTTGGTGGTATAAAAATTCAAAACATCATATCTAGGCCAACATCATTTGGTGGTATATAAATTTAGAATAATTTTTGAGCCAACCCTCTTTGGTGTATTTTATCAATGCATTCTAGTGAAATGGAACATGTATTCTCATTTACATAGTGAAATTCATGTAATATAATTTTGATTCATTCCTTTGTATGATTCAATAAATTTAACAGTCATCTACAAGAAACTCAAGATTCATTGTTTTATTTTGCTCTATCATTGTACGTGGGTACTTCATCAAGTCTAGTTATTTGGACCTATGTTTATGAGCTTAAGACTTGTCTATAACCACATCATCTAAGATTATCTTAAGGGGGGTGGTGGCATGTGTCAAGTTCAAACTTATTGTGAAATCCACCTTAGATAGTGTTTTTACTAAAATTTGATTTAATATGTGCACAATATTGTTTAATGCACATTTAATGTTGATAGTTATCCTCACATGTGTGAGAAGGGTTAGGTTTATCTTAATAAATGATTCCACCTTTCACTCTATCAATAAAAATCTCCCACTCACCTTTTATTTTTCCTATATAAGGACTTTGTGTGTGTGTGTAAAGATAAAACGGAGCTTAGAGTCATCTCTAGAGCTTGTGGAGATGTAGCATTTTAGAGCATCATGTCCTGGTGCAACCATTATTAGTCACGTATGTGCATTGAATACTCCATTAGTGTAATACATTATGTTTTCTTAATGAATTTCTTTCTCTTCTAAGTGTATATTTTTGGATAAAGTGTTAATGCAAAGTTTAATGTAGAGTTTTATTGGGTCTTCTTCATTTATAATATGGTATCACAATAATGCTAATTTCATTGTGACTAGTAGATCATATTAATTATTGCTACAACCATTTTCTATTCCATAATTTTCAACTACATTGTGTGATTCACAATATATGTATTTCATAACTATCTCCATTCATTGAATGCAGATCTCAACCACTTAAATTTATCTTTCCATTCCTCTCGAAACTCCACATTTATTTGAGGTTTTCCTTTATTTTGTGTGATAGTTTTTCATGCTTGATATATTAATTATAATTATCATCATGCCTTAGCATAGTCAAGTCTTCAATCAAATAAACATCATCATTGTAATTCATTTTGTGGTGATAAAACTTGAGATGTAGTAGACTAAGAAAATAAATGTTTGATCGAATGTTAGTTTTTTTCTTTGAGACATTCTCTATTTGTTATACCTATATAATCAAAATAAGTGAAAATAATTAGATATTGTAGTAAAATTCATGTAAATATAACATTTAATAAAAAAAATAGATATCAAATAAATCTTGAATAATAATAAATACCACGAGACATGACATTTGTGAGTAAAATTAAAAAAATAGTACATATAGAGTACAATATATAAATACATATTATTATTTTTTAGATAGGTATTCACTTTTTAATCAGAGCTTCAATCAGTCTAAGACATGATTGGGGGCCCAAATCCCCAAGTGATCATCTATCACATGTACTAGATTTACCAACAACAGCTACAAATTGCCTGAGAATACCACCAATGGTTACAATTGGCATGAGAATACCAGTGAATGGCCACAACTAGTTTAAGAAGACCAAAAATAGCCACAACCAGCTCGAGAATATAAATGATCAGCGACAACTAGCCCAAGAATACCAATATTTAGCCATAATCAGCCCAAAAATATCAATGATTGGCCACAACTAACCCAAAAATACCAATGAATGGCCACATCTTACCTCTAATACCATACTGATATTTGAACCTCGGTAGTGCTTGAAACAACCAAGTCACTTTACCAACTCACCCACATCTCATCAATTAAATACATATGAAATTATATGTAATAAAACATATTAATTACCTCTAACATATTACTTATGTCATTTGGGTGATAAACAAATCTACCCTATCTTCTTTAATATTTTTTAGCACTAACATGTTACCTATGTTATTTGGGTAATACACAACCATACCCAATCCCATTTTATGGTGGTCTACCAAATTTGGAGTTAGGTTTCCTTATTTCTTTACTAAAAAATATATTTTGTATATGAAAAATAAGCATAATATAAAGATCATAAATATTAGAAATGATTTTATTTTGTAACTACCAAACTCAATGTATGACTTTTAGATTTTTTCTTGTATAATTTTTACAACCTTAATGTAGTTTACCCAAATCAATGAAAATAGATTTATCTTTCAAGTAAGTAAGGTCTATGTCATAATAAAATCCATATTTTAATTATAAAAATTGATCTAATATCACACTGCATGTATAAAGTAAAAGATGGTAGGGATACAGATTAAAATTACCAATAAATAAATTGTTTGAATGAGTATTGAAAAGCGCACATAAAAATAGTAAATTTATTCAAAACCATAATAAAATAAGAGCAACATTATTTCTATATAGTGGTATCTTTCATACTCGATCCAATAAAAAATTAAAACAAATATGTGTCTTATGGATATGAAATACCTTAGCTATTTATTAATTAATGGTGTTTTCATCAAATCATTCTAGCTACCAACAAGTTGCAACTTATTCATGTTTTCACTAGCATAGCCATCAATCTAGTTCAACCATTTATTGACATTGTTGATATATGTGTGTGTGTGTGATTAACAAGGGTTTTTTATTATTTTATTAACTTAAGGATTATGTTAGTATTGCTTCTCTTATTTTATTTTATCAAGTCTAGTTTTCTCTTCATGCCAATGCCATGCATGACTGAAATTTCATGTGTGTGTGTGTGTGTGTGTGTGTGTGTGTGTGTGTGTGTGTGTGTCCATCAGACAAAAAAATAGTTATATATATGACATTTCATATATATAACTATTTTTTTTGTTTGACACACACACATATAAAATGTCAGTCATGCATACACTGGCATGAAGAGAAAACTAGAATCGATAAATTAAAACAAGAGAAGCAATGCTAACATAATCCTTAAGCTAATAGAATAATAATAATCCCTCATTAATGAGTCAACATTACACAATAATTTGAAATTTAGGGTTGATAATATAACTATTTTTTTATGACTGATATTTAATATATATATATATGAAATGTCATATATATATATATATATATATATATATATATATATATATATATATGACATTTCATATATATATTAAATATCAGTCATACATACACTGACATGAAGAGAAAACTAGACTCGATAAATTAAAACAAGAGAAACAATACTAACATAATCCTTAAGTTAATAGGATAATAATAATCCCTCATTAATGGGTCAACATTACACAATAATATAAAATTTAGGGTTGATAATTTGGTATGGATCCTCCCCTCCTCCTGTGTGCTTGTTTAAGTTGAATATTGATGGTGATGCCCATGGAAATCTTAGGGCCTCAAGAGCCAAATCTATTAATCATGATTTCACTAGTTTGTTAATCTGTGTAGCCTCCTTGAAGCTTTTGGATAAAACTAATAATGAGGTGGAGGAACATGTTATTGTCTTAGGGCTTCAATTTTCTCTCTAGTGCAATATCAATAATATCATTATTGAATAATATTCCATAGTGACCATCCATGTTGTTCAATATCAGTTGTCTAAAGCTTTGAATATCAGATATATACTAGATACAACTTGGAACATCCTCCCTTTGACATCTTCGTTTGCAATTCGTTGCGAATAAGGATTAAAATTTCTTGGTGAATTATGATATTGCATAAAGCATGGATCTCCTCTCCAAAAATGTGTAGTCCACTTGGCTAGGGCTTGATTCTTTGGTTTAGCCCTTGGAAGGGCATTTTCCAAGGCAAAGGATCTTGGGATGGTGTTTGGAGATCTTTGACACTTAATTGAGCTGGCATTTAGTTCAATTAGGATAGATTTCCCCTAGTCAATATTATTTTTGGTTTGATGTGGCCTCCTCTTTTCATAATGAGAAGGTAATTTATTGATGTCATTAAAATTATGCTCCTTATGTTTTTTTATGATATGTGCTTGAGATGTATGTTTCATGTTCTCATGGTTCATAATGGAAATGAATTTAGGGAGTGATTTTGAATGGTAAATTATGGATCCCCTCCTCAATGTCCAAGCTGGGACCAGAGAAATGGCATTTTGGGAAAAAGTTTTGGGTTCTTACGGGCCTTATTCTTCCTGCCATTTAGTGTATCTTGGGTGAGGTTTTCATTCATTCCAATGAGAATTTCAAAGTTAATACCAATGTTGTGGTTGTGTTCTCAAGTAACCTGATACAGGTTCTTACAGATAAGGAAGCCACAAGGATGGTAGTGTTTAAATTTATGAGACTTGAATATAGAATTGGGTTGCCTCATGCTCTAGAGATTTTTGGATCATAATCCCATTTAAAATAGTGGCTGTATTCCCCTCTACATTTTTAGTACTTGGAGGAACATTTCACCATGTTTTTTGAGTTAATGGGTCATCTCTAGGATGCAAATATCAAAATATTATCTTGGGTGGTTGTCTTCCCTTTAGTGTGGATGATATCCTATCTCCTCTACCTCAGCTTGATCATGTCCTAAATTATTTATCTTCAAATTTTAGGGTGAAATCAATGAATTTTCTGGTTAAAATGTGTAGTTCAACTTCAAATAGCCCCTCCTCCTTTATGGGGGAGGGGTCAAGAAGATGTTTGGGTATCATGATTGAGCATAAGATTTATCTGGATGTGTTATTTTTTAATTGGAAGGATTTAGCTAAGCTAATGGGTTAAACTCTTTCTTTAGTTAGTTTGGGTGGATGCCTCACCTATTCCAGTGGATCCTCACATTGTGTGGAGTTGGGCATTGGTTTAACCAAGCATAAAAAGGTGTCATCGCCTGTGGGGCCTCATCTTATTGTTGTTTAAATGGGTGTTTAGTTAGGAAAATTATGTAACCATGATGAGAGCTTGATGGATTTTGGAAGTTGGGATTCTCAATTCGAAGTTATCATTGGTGTTGTTCTACTTGCATTTCTCTTTTAGCTGAGTTGATTGATTTTTTTATTGAATTGGCTATAAGTGGTTGTGTTGGAGATGGTTTGGGACCAAAGTCTTCTTTTAATGGTTAAGGTTTTAGTTCATTTTGTCTTTTTTGGCCTTGGGCCTTATTTGTGTAAATTCTTAATCTCTTTCATAGTTATGTATATTCAAGGTTTGTCCCTCCTTTTTGTCTATCCACTCTTTTGTTTTCCTTCTAGTGAAGAGTTTGTTTGGGTGTGGATCATGGATGTTTCCATGATTTACCATCATTTTATTGATCTATCTGGTTTTTGTATGAGGAACCCATCATCCCTCACCATGCATCTAAAAAAAATAGAATAAGAAAAATGATATACACACAAGATTACATAGTACACACAATTTCACCTGGAAAAACCCTTTTGGGTAGAAAACTCTGCACAATAACTCCTTTATAGTATTAGCTCAACTTTTTACAATACTATAATATAATTTCAAGTTCTATTATTCCTCTATTATATGTGAGAGTATATATAAGTACATTAATAGGTAACCATCAAAGCATTATTAGCATACCATGGATATCAAAACCATGGGCTATATTAAATATGTGCTAAAAGCACCCAAATACATGCTAATACGGTCCTAAATTATGGAAAATATAAAACACATTTATAAGATGAAAATTACAATAATTATTGAATTTAAATATACTACAACATAATATTAATGATATAAATTTAATAAATTTTATAATCAAAATCTAAAAAAAAATTGTTTAACATATACACAATAAAAAAATGCATAATGATTACCTGAAACAAAAGAAATAAAATCACTGTAGAACCATATTCCAATGTTGAGCCCCTGAGTATAACCACAATCCACAGGTGATAGACCATAATTATTTATTCACAAAACCAATAATAAATTCCTTTCTACCGTTAAATTTTGTACTTTACAAAGATATTTTATTGTTTTGATTCTCCATTACAATTTTCCTCACATAGTCAATGTATCTCTATTTATTAAAAATTCAAACAAAAGAATTCTATTATACTTAACATGACTCCAGTAAATAATAAATATGTACATTTATTATGAAGGTTGAAAATGGTGTAAAACATGCTAAATAAAATAATAAATTGTACAATGGAAATTTAATACAAAATAAAATTAACAAGTATTTAAATAATTAAAAAATGTAAAGATTAGACATTTTGTATGAATATGGTAAATAATAAATATATGCATTCATTATGAAGGTTGAAAATACACGTATAACATGTTAAATCAAAGAATACATTATAAAATGACAATTTAATGTAAAACAAAATTTAAAAAATAAAAAAATTGGACCTTTTTTTATTAATACCTAAAATTGTATTGATTCACCCATGGGCTCATTGTGCAACTTAAGAAATTAGAGTTAAATTATTAAAAATGCATATGTATTATAGATTCATAAGTAATGGGTATATTATTATATATAAATGTCATATGGTAGAATTTAAATATTGTTTTTTTAATAATAATTTTATATCTATATTACCAGTAGTCAGAGCATCTGTGAAGAAATGATTATCTCAATTAATAAACCGATTAAAGATGTTAAATATAAATTATTTAGCATAGGCACTATGGAAAGATATCTCTTTATGTATTATATTATTTGTTAATTTTCCTTCTAAATCCTAATATATATGTTATATGGTAAGAGCATCTAGGAAAAAAATAATTTACCTCAATTAATAAACTAACTAAAGATCCCAACCATAAAGTAGTTAGTACATGCACCATGGAAAGATATGTATTTATATCTTACATTGTTTGTAAGTTCTCCTTCTCAATAATAATACATATGTTATATGGTCAACTACATATGTAGTTAATGAATCCCTTGTATTGTATAGGGAACTCTGAATAGGTAGATATTTGTACAATGGGACACTATTATAATGAATGAATATCATTTGAATTTGACCCAATACTCTATCTAGAGAGTTCCCTTTGAATTTAATGCTTGGGTGTTAGGAAAATAGCTTAGTGCTCACATGTTCGAGCTATATATTTGTACAAAATAATTATACTATTACAAGAAAATAATGTGAGTTGTAGCTCATATATATATATATATATATATTAGAGACAGGTGTGTGTGAAAGAATAAAGGAGGAGAGCAAGGGAGATTTAAGGGATTAGAGTTATAAACCTTATCTCTTAAATTTTAGGAAATGACAAGGTTATATAACGTAATCTATTAAATGAATAATATATCCCAATGGAATCTAAGAGAATTGAATTTTATGAATATGGTTTAATTTTGTATCTATTTTAGATTGTATTATATATTTAGTTTATTAAATCTAAACCAAATTTATCATTTGGTATCATAGCTATGTCTAATCCATATCTAAGGGCGAGTGAATTTTTTAAAGAGTGATCACTAGTTTAATATAAGAGTTTATAATAGTCTTATCCTTTATTAATGGAATATCAATGGTTATGAATGTTGAGTAGATCATTCAGTTTGAGATTGATGGAAGGATTTAAATACATGCATTATAACTATGGTGCAATATGAATCACAATGAATAGGGAGCACACTGACCATAGAACAAATATTGAAAATTCTAATCAACCATTTGATTTGTGGAAGTTAAATTGTCAAACCTATTCATGCAATGTTATTATCAGTCAATCATTTGATTTTTTTTAATCTAGATGATTGTGGTGGATGTTATGCTTATAAATATTTTATCCATGATTTCTTGTTAACAGATTATTCTATGACACATCATCGAGCATTATCATGATATTCATTGAAGTGTTTAGCCTATTGATTTTCATACACACTATTATCTCCAACACCATTGATGTTGAATGCCATAATGTGCAGATCATAACATCTCTTCATGAGGTCTTATCTAAGTGATAATTGGTATTAATTTTTTAACATTATTATAAGTTTTATAATATAGTTTTTAAAATCATTTTTTTTTATATTGATAAGCTACAAATAAGGGTGCAAATCCATATTACAAAAGGCCCCAAGGGAAAAAAAAATAGGCTAGTGGCCATGAATAACAAAATAGAAACAAACAAACAATAAATTAATAGAAAAGCATTAAAAGACCCAATACCAAAAATAATAGCAGAAACCAAGACTATTTGAGTAGAGCATTCCAATCCTCCATGAGGAAACCTAGGAGTTCCTCCTTACTAGCAGAGTTGTCATCTTTGTCCATCTTCTCACCCTGAGCATCTTATAGGATAACCAGTGAAGTAGCAGCCTGGTGAATTACTTTAGAACACATGGTAATAAGCACCTTCATTTTATCCTCCAGAGAGAATAACCCACTCTTTACATCATCCAGTTCCTTCTTGAACTGAATATAATTGTCACAATTCCTTTCACTGGCAACTTCTTTCTCAGGGGTTTCTAAGATCTCAATGTCCTCCTCCTTAGTGTCATAAAAGGATTTATTTAACTCCTCAAACAAGCCAGTTCCCTCCTATTCCACTGGTTAATCAGGAGTCGATTTAACCTCCATGATCTCCACCTCATCCTCTAGTTTGAAGGCTGAAGAATAGTATATGATATTTAGCATTAGGTTTTTGTTAGCCAATCTGCAAAACCTCTAAATGCTCGACTTCCTCATAGTACTCCCTTGGACCTCTTTACCATTATCCTTCTCAACAACATCATCCCATTTTTTCCTGAAGCTTAGTGTGCCCCTTATCCTCAACTAGCTTTGTCAGATTCTCAACACTAGAAGAATTCTTGGCTTTCTTCTTTCGTAACTTCCTGAATGCAGAGTGTTCACCAAAATTTCCTTTCCTCTTTTTGTCACCTAAATGGGAAGGGATATTTTTTAAATCACATAAACTCTTAGTTGCCACCTTTTGTGACTGGCTGGGGGACCCAGTCGCATCACCCAAAGGGGTCGAAATAGAGGGGTCTTATGGAGAAGGGTTATTTTTCTGGGAATCAAAAGGGGTCTTGGAACCTTTCTTATTATGTGGATAGGGAATAAGACTATCAATAAATAGAGATTTAAGGATAAGAGAAGCCCTAAAAGGGCCCAAGGAAGCTTTCATAAAAGGGCTAATGGCCTTGATTTTATTAGGGCTTCCAAACTTAACACTCAAGGGGATGTTATCATCCAACTCATTGTCATTAGCTTCTTCAACTAGGTAAGATTTTATGGGCTTAGGAGGACAAAGAGATAGGTGGAAATGGTAAAGACAAAAAATCAAGCCTTGATGGAGTGGGACAACAACAACAAGGTTAATCTCATATGAATTCTTAGCAATCTTCATAGAAGACTCTAGAGATGATAAGAGATGGAATGAGAAATTAACAAGCACCTTATGATGAAAATGATTTAGTAAAGATAAATGATAGTGGTAATAGCATATGAACCTACCCTCCAAGGTGACATATTTCATGATAAGATAGTAAAATTTTTCCTAGGGGTTGATGACGCTCTCCCTATTGAAGCCACCCTACAGGTGAACCAATGATTCACCTTCTCTAAAGAATCTCTTTATTCCTTTAAGGTCCTAAAATTTAGTTTGTTTCTTTAGTGTTTTATGTTCACATCTCAAACTTGTATCTTTAGCTATAGTTCCTTCACTCACTTCAAATTGAATTCCACCAATGCAGACCTTATGATCCTCATCTCAAGACAAAGCAAAATGGACCAACTGGACCAATAGATTTTTATCAAATCCATTAAGGTATTCTAGGAGAAAAGCAATGCCACCCTCATAATAAATACTCCAAATCATGGTGTCAGCCTTAAATTATGCACAGGACAAGGGTTTAGTTCATATTTTGTCTCCACCCATAATTAAATTCTTCATAATTTTGAGGAAAAGATCACACAGAGCAAACCCCAACACCCAGAGATAATACAACTTTATGCAAAATTGTCTAGAAATAATGATCTAATATCATCATTAAACCAACTCTTGAGGCCACTCAAACACCCAAGTTCATCCTTAAAATCACTCTCTCTTATCAAGTAATAATTACATGCATAATGAAGTTCATGTAAATTGTCAATTGGGAAATGCACCACCGGGATTTGAAATGGCTTCATGGGCTAGTTAAGCCACTACCACATAATTTTGTTGTTGATGTGGCAATTCTCATCTCTTAAGGGGTGATCATATGTCATCTTAGCCACAATGATGATAACCTATTTTTGGCCCTTCTAATGGCAAATGCCAATTATGAATCCACTCATTAGAATATATATGAAAATATTTTCTAAGAAATATTGCTTTAAAAGGATCATTAGGTCGAATAAGGTTGGGCCTCCATTTGAAGTCAATCTCTATAATTTATAGGAAAATTATTAAGATTCCTCTAACACCTTAAAGGTAAGAGGTTGATTCCCATATTAGCCATAATATCTACCACTTGGTTGCCCTCCCTATAGATATGCTTGACCTCAAATCCCTCAAAGCCAAAAAGGAGTTTGTTTATGTCTTGAATGATATCATCAATCTGCTAACCCACCCTGGATTTCTCCTTAACAACATCAATGATAAACTTGGAATCCCCTTCAATTAGGAGGTTTTTAATGCCTATAGTAAGATCCACTTAAGACCCCAAAGGAGGACTCAACAACATTATTAGAACTATCTCCTACCCCTATAGCATAGGCAACCACAATATCCTCCTTACCAGATCTCAAGACTCTACCCCCACTAGCCTGACCTAGGTTACCTTTGGCAGCCCCATCAAAATTGAGTTTCGTCTAACCATCAACAGGGGGATCCCACTTGGTATTGGTGCGATCAATCCTCTAAGAGTTATGTAAAATGTGAGCCAGGACATTCCATTGGTTGATAATACCAACTTCAAGCTTAGTGAGAGGAAAGTCAACAAATTTTAAAGTGTCGTTAGAGATATTTTCCTACAATAGTTTAGCAAACATATAGAAGACCTCCTTAGAATATTTTGCTTTATCTCTAAATATCCTATTGTTTTATTCCTTCCAAAGTCTCGAGGCCAAGATAGAGGAGATCTATGCCCATATCTCTTTGCATATAAGATGAACAAAGGGGGGTAACCAACACCTCATGATAGCAGAGAGATCAAGATTCATGCTCTAAGAGACTTCAAGATTCTGCATAACAAAGCTCCAAACCTCCTAGGAGAACTCATAATGTATCAAAAGGTGGGGAACTAATTATTCCTCCATATAGAATGCACAATAGTTAGGGATTTGGAAGCCTCTAATTTGAAGATTATCCATAGTAAGGATCTTATTATGTATAGCAAGCCATGAAAAATGATTGATTTTGGGAATAAGGTTGTGATTCCAAACCCTTTTACAAAAGTTAGAGTCTCTAAGAGAATATTGTATGAAAATATGACTGTAAATTCTCCCATTTTGTCCTTTGTTGATAGCAATTTGTCCTTTGAGGGGAATATAGGAATCCTGCATCCTCATCAAGAGAGCTATAACTCCTCAACAATCAAAAGAAGGTCATTCTGATCCTAATAGTAGTATGAGAGTTGTTTCCAACCACCATTTCCAGGAAGAAGATAATCAACAACCAACCTCCCAAAGTAAGCAAGGGCCCTGTCAGCAAGTCTTTGGAGGTTTTGGGTCTTATAGAGAGGGGTTTCCTTTATCCATCTATCTTCCTAAAATTTGATGGATCTATCATCCCCTAGCTTCCACTTAATACCATACATCAATAAGGTTCTATTTTTTAACACATTATTCCAAATCACTGAACCTCTATAGATACCAATGGTGTGAAGGAAATCATTAGGTTTATTATTATTAGAGAGGTACTTAGACCTCATAATGTTACCCCAGTCCCTGCTGCTACTTAGGAAGTTCTTCCCAATCTTAGCCAGGAGGGCTTTGTTGATCAGAGGAATTTTTCTAATCCTAAGACCTCCTTACAGTTTAGGTCTATAGACTTTATCTCAACTGACCAAGGCAATCCTCTTTTTCTCTTCCACCTCATTCCATAGGAAATTCCTCTAAATTATCTCAAACTTCTCCATAATATATTTAGTGATTTTCAAGAGGGAAAGGAAATAAATAGGAATTCCCTACAAGGAAATCTTCAAAAATTGGTATTTTCTAGCTTGACTCAATAGCTTTCCTTTCCACCCAACCAACTTCCTCTAAATTCTTTCAAGAATATAATTCCATTAAATGGGAGGAATGTATTTAATAGCTAAAGGAAGGCCAAGGTAAGTACTTGGGAGCTCACCACTTGAACAACCAAGAATACCCATGATTTTCTATTGAAGGTCCATAGTAATGTTAAAAAAGTAGACCAAACTCTTGTCATAGTTGATATATTGTCTAGATGCATTTTCATAGTCTTGGATCACCTTCTTCCATTTCCTAGCTTCCACCATAGAGGCAACCCCAAAGAGGATACTATCATCCACAAACTATTGAATGGTAGCAGAGTCAGTTGTTGAATCTGGTTTAACACCTTTGATCTCCTGGGAGCTTAACATATTCATTAAACTCCTACTCAGAACCTTTGCCATGAAAATGAATAGGTAAGGGGACAAGGGGTCACCTTTATTTAGACCCCTCCTAACATTGAAAAACCCCCTAGGGACCCCATTGACTAGGACAAAGTACTTGACAGTAGTGACACAGGTTTTGATGAGTTATATTATTCTATCCTAGAACCCCATTTTGTCAAGGACTTTGAAAAGAAAGTCCAAAGCCACTCTATCGTAAGCCTTAGATATGTCTAGTTTGAAGACCATCCCAGGCAAATTATTTCTCTCTATAGAATGAATGAATTCATGAGTGGATATGCCAACATCCAAAATTTGTCTACCAGGGATAAATCCCTTAGACTATTACTAATCAAATGGTCTAGGATCAGTTGTAACTACATACAAATATTTTGGAGAATATCGTGTAGATAGTATTACAAAGGATGATGGGCTTTAATTCCCCCATACAAATAAGATCTGGTTTCTTTGGAACAAGCACTATGAAGGTGTGATTAATCTATTTCAATAATTTTTTAGTCTTAAAGAAGTTTGTTTCTACCTCAGTGACATCCTACCCCACTATCTCCCAGTACTCTTGGATAAAGGCCAAAGGAAAACCATCTGGGCTTGGGGCCTTGAAATCACCCATAAAAAAATAGGCAAGCATGTACTTCCTCGTCAGTCACAAGTTTTATATGAAGATTATTATCTTCAACATTAAGATGGGTAAGGATAATGTAAATTAACTCTTGCTTCTCCATTCTGTCCTGAACAATAAGGAATTTTTTAAAATAGGTGGCAACCACCTGACTAAACCAAAGATCCACTCTCATCCATTAACTTAATTTTTTTTCTCTTCCTATGTCTCATTGTAGATTGATGGAAGAAGGCAATATTTCTATCTCCCTCCCGGAGCCATTGCACTTTGGATTTTTACTTCCAGAAGATTTCCTCATTTTTTAATAGTTCACTCCATTCCTTCCTCAAGGAATCCTCTTGCAAAAACATATCATCAGTGATGTCTCCATTAGCCATCAACAGCTGAATGTTATCAAGGTTAGCTAAAATCCTCCTCTCGTTCTCAAAGATATTACCAAAGGTATACCTATTCCAACCTTTGACTTTGTTTTTCACAATATTTAGTTTTTGTGAAAACCTATACATGGGGGTTCCTTGGATAGTGATATTCCACCATCTAGATAACTAATCTCTAAAGTCCAGATGCTTAGTCCACATTAACTCAAACCTAAAAGGGAAAGGGCCCTTAATCTCTCTGTCCTTCCAAGATAAAAGGATGGGGTCATGGTTAGAGGTCATCTTGGGGAGGGATTCAAAGAGATAGGCATTGGTGTAATCCCAATTAGAGTTGACCAGCACCCTATCCAATCTAACTTGTATTAAGTTTTCACCTTTCCTTCAATTAGACCAAGTAAAACACTACCCTTGAAGATCTAGGCCCATAAGACCTGCATTATTGAGAAACTCAACCAGGTCAGCCATGTTATCAGTGTAATCTAAAATACCACCAGTCTTTTTCAAAGGATAAAGTGGGGAGTTGAATTCACCAAAAACCATCTAATAATCCTCCTTGTTAGTCCAAATCAGAGTGGAAAGGTGATCCCATAGCTCCTTTCTTCTATTTCTTTGGTTAAGGGCATAAATATTGACTAAGTTCCAAGATTTATTATTAGTAACCATCCTAATACTTAGACTATTATTGCATCTATAAATGAGACTCCGTTTCAAAACATTACTATTCC